>JAOALB010000079.1:0-107069 GCA_025331125.1 Mycogone perniciosa | reverse complement strand
GGGGGGGGCCAGAAACGAAGCAGTGGATAAACGATCAAAACAACACAAACTCATATCCCACTCGGCCGTAAATCCTTCGGAAGACGATGCCTTGCCGAGAGCGCCACGACAAAGTAAAAAAAACCCACATGCAAGTGTCCAGAACCGTTGCACAACGTCGGCAGTGCGTCTCCCCAGGAGCCCAAATTCCCGGTCTCTGGGGGGTTCTCCTCTTCCGGGACCAAACTTTGCTCTCTCAGCCTCACAACGCCCCCTCAAATATCCTAATGGAGGCTACGCGTGGCCTGTCTGTAATGCCGTGCAACCCACCCCGGCCTCTTTTTTGGCTGTCCGTCTTCTGATTATGGTACGGAGTGACCTAGTATTGTGCCCAATGAGTCAAGAAATGGAATTGCTCGCAAGTGGAGAGAGCAGACCAACAGATCTCAGATGACGCTGCCCATGTAAATGTCGTTGATTTTGTCACAAGGATTCTCTCCCACAGTGCGTTTTTGACACAGACCCTTTCCCCTCCTTTTCCCGCTCCTCCGGGTGAGCGGCATAATCCGCAATATGTAGGTTTCATGAACGGGCTCCTTCAAGGCGCAACACTGGGAGCTGTATTGGTGCGGCTAAAACGAGATTGGCCGTGTGTTGCGTGTGTCGATTGGGGGCGGGAAAGTCGAAGAATTTCATGGCTAGGAGGTGAGCAAGATCAACGATCCTGCAGCCTCGCTAGGTAGGAGTAGGTTAATAGGAGCTGCAAAGTAGATAGCGAAGCACATGGTGAGGAGGGATCCAATCCGAAATAGTATCACTGGAGAAGCACCTTCACTCGTGGCGAAAGGCACTCACCCCCGAAGGCCGACAATGCGATAGCTTGATGCCCACACGTGAAAAGACTTCTTGTGCCCAGCCCTGTGGCCGTCCAAAAATCTAGACGATTCATGGGTAGTAAGTAGTAGAACGAAAATATTTCCCTAAAGAAACGCGCCGCCCTTGTGTCTGCGCTTTCGTGAAATAAGTCCAACAGAAATTGCCCACCCCCCCTAACGTAACGTTTCCCATTGCGCGCCCTGAGTGCAGCGTAGCAAGACAATCTTAACAAAGGCAGAAAAAAGACAACAAACTATGTGATCCAACCGGAACGCCATCATCAGCCTCCACAGTGTGCCGCCGTGAACCCCGATTTCCATCCATAGCCACCCTGTGTGCATGACAAACCCGTGTCCGTGGCAGCCTCCTTTTGTTCTGCATCATCGCAGTCCCCCTGCAGTTTTTTGTTTAAAAAAAATAGGCAGGTAGCCATTTGGTTTTTGTTCCAGTGTAAAAGAAAAGACAGCCGTAAGAAGAAGAAAATAGGGGAATGGATGATGAGATGGTCGTGGCTTTCATCGCGTCAAGTGTTAGGTACTGCCCGCGGGAGCCCTTCCTGGGCAACCGTCGCCAGTCGGTCCAAGATCAATCAAGTCCTCCTGGTGGGCAGTTTGCTGAGCACTCTGGTCGACGTTCTACATGACCGAAGAGGCCAACAGACGTGATTCGACATCGTCCATGCCTATGCCGTCCATACGTGGACCCTCCATGCCCTGAAGCCGTGACTCGAGAGCCTGGAAGCGAGGCTCATACCCGCCCGCGCGGGCCTCAAAGTTCTCCATCCGCTTCTCGATGTTGTCCAGCCGCTGCTCAATGCGCATGAGGCCCTGGGCCATATCATGACTCAGGCGGTCTAGCTTGTTGGTGAAGGACCGGATGGACGTGGCCAAGGGGGCATTCTCCTGGCCGGGGGTGCCGGAGGGAACGCGCGGCTCGTGGTTGTGTCGAGGTTCTTGCAGGGCAAAGCGCCATTGGTTTCCGAGCTGGACCTCGCAGACGGCCTTTGCGCGAAAGGGACAGTCGATCTTGCGCGTGGACGGGTTGCGCTTCTTTGCGGTGCTGTTGTACTTGACGCCGCCCCGGTCGCAGA
The DNA here is from genome assembly GCA_025331125.1 of Mycogone perniciosa. Classification (NCBI taxonomy): domain Eukaryota; kingdom Fungi; phylum Ascomycota; class Sordariomycetes; order Hypocreales; family Hypocreaceae; genus Mycogone; species Mycogone perniciosa. The sequence goes on along the minus strand of JAOALB010000079.1, from coordinate 105,124 downwards.
CCAGGTCGTAGCGAGTGGGCTTTCCATCGCGGTAGTTGGAGGCGCGGAGCTTGACAATGCCGTAGCCTTGGTCCTTTGCGACACGCTGGACCGAGTTCATCAAATCTTCAAAGGTCCGAAATATGCCTTCTGGTGGTGGCAGAAGCGCCGGGGGGGGCGTATTCGGCATTGCGATGAGTTGAGCCACGGTGGCGAACGCGAAAGGCGCGGGCCTTTCTTTAAACGAGGGGAGAAAGAAGAGTGAAGGCGCAGTGGAGGAACAGAGGAAGATCTGGTCTCTCCTCGGGTACAGTAAGTCGAGGGAACGGTGGTACAAAGGCTTCGAATGCTGGGGTATCTTCGACGGAGGGGTCTGTCTGATGTTGGCCGTTGGTTGTTCTTGTATTCGAATGCAAGAGGCTGGGCTGTGAGGATTTTTCCAATCCGCACTGTTGGCAAAGGTTCAAGGTTTGGCGTTGATCCGGTCCGAGAGATGCGGTCCATTCACAGGCAGAGCGCTAGGGAGGACGGGGATTTATCAGGCGCTAGCGCAGCTGCTGGGCCTGGGGCTGGGGGCAGTGATAATAATAGTGGTAATACTTCATAGATACTATTAGATAAAGAACATGTGTTGTTGTGTGCGTTGCGTTGCGTTGCGTTGCGTTGTGTTGTATGTATCTTAGGTACTCGTATGTACGAGCACTGATTCACTGTAAGACCTTCTGCCTCTTCCGCCCGCTTTGTGCATACGCCTCGTGCTCTTGGCCTGACAGGGTTCCATGTTGTTTGGGTACCCCTGATGTATGTTACTGTACTTGTACGTAGTACTTTTGTGTGAACACAAGTGAAGCAAAAAGACAGCCCAAAATGAACGCCGACATGGCCAATGTCAAAGTCACTCCCACGCCTCGGTGTCTAAGAGACCCCATCTTTTTCATGTAGGTGTATGTATATGCATATGCGGACAGCTGATAATGCTACATCAACTCTGCAGCTATCCCCCGTAGCGGCGTAGGTAAATGGGGCGAGCCTGAGTGTTCTAGCAGGCTCTCATGAGCCTCTCAGGCCTGCGCACGTGATGGCATAGCATTGAATTGAGCCAGACTGCCAACCGCACCACTGAGATGGACCTATATGCAGGCAGGGAGTTTTGATGCATTCACTTTTATTTCGAGTTATGGAACCAATGTCTAAGATTTGTGTTTGTTTTATGTACGGAGTAGACTCTATCATTGCGAGCTTTAGTCGTTTTTGCGCAAACTTTCTTTATTGGAGATTGTCAAAGAGTCGGGTTACACGAAAGCGTATAAACTCCCTGCCAAAGCCGCCCCACGTCGTCGTGCAGCCGCCCATCATCCCTAACTTCCAGAATCCCTCTCCCTCCTTCAGCTTCAGCCAACCGCCTGTGCGCGCAGGCTGCGATTGATAAGAATACGAATTCGGACCTGGAGGCTCGACCGGGAGGCCATCTTGATACCATATCTGAGAGAGCGCTTCCCCTGTCGCGCGATCTCCGCGTTCTCGTCCACCATGGAGCCTCAGCCAGCTGTGGCGGCTGACGCCGAGGCCGCCAATAAGATTGCCCAGGAGGAGGAGGCCCTCAAGAATGCCATGAGGCATCTCAAGCTCCTGCACATCAAGGTACGACACTTGTTCGTATGGGGTCTGAATAGGACTGACCAGGCCATGCTTTTTAGTGCCGGCTGCTGCGCAACACCATTCCCCAGATGCTGGAGCCATTGGTCCAGAAACATCCCTCGCGTAGGCCGCCCATTCACGCTGCCCCATCCTGATATGTATCCGAGGTACTGACTTTTGCCGTTTTAGCCGATGCTCTGTTCGCAGCCTTCATGAAAGCCGTCGAGGAAGCACAGATAGACCTCACGGAATTCAAGGAGCTGGTGACGAATGAGACCAGCAACGAAGTGTTTACCTGGGCAACAAAGAGCCGTGATGAGAAGCCATTGGGCATCCTGCCGTGGAAGCATAAGGACTGGCCACGCTGGTTTGACTTGGACAAGGATGACTTCCAAGAATTGAACTGACTTGTACTTCGTACAACAAGCTTTTTACCACTATGTATTACAATACCCCAATAGCGATGATTTAATGAACGAGGATATCACGTGGCAGTCTGTAACCGCTTTGCGATCCTTCATTATGAAAGCTTTTAACTCAAGAGAGCTCTAGATTTCAGGCATCAGAAGCATGAGGAAACCGGGCTCTCTCTCTCCAATAGACCCTCTAGAAACAATAGCTGGGATCGATTTCGTGGTGTAAGGCAGGCTGGACCGCTCACTGAGTGCCACACACCACGTTCGCGGAAAAACGCCCCAAGTGTTGTGATGTCCCAAAACGGACGAGAAATCAAATGTCACGTGCTTTGGCAGTGGGTCTCCAACAACCCGCTCCCCGCACGCTGATTCGCCAGCTTAGCGGGCACAATCCGTCTTCCACCCACACAAAATTTCCCCAAATCTCGAAATTCCTTCGTTCTTGGTGAGATACTCAACGCAACCACCGAGCATCACCAGCAACAATGGCGCCCCAACGAGTCACCTACCGCCGCCGCAACGGGTGAGTTTTACCCCTCGGAAACGAGCACGATCCGAATAACCAATCCGGTGTCTTGCTGTGATGTCCTGCTTGCGACGGAGACTGATGCGATTTTTCTCTATACAGCTACAACACTCGCTCCAACCGGACCCGAGTCATCAAGACTCCCGGCGGTGACCTCCGACTGCTGCACATCAAGAAGCGCGGCACTGTCCCCAAGTGCGGTGACTGCGGCTCCAAGCTGTCCGGTGTAAGTAGCCCTTGACGGAACGGAATCGTGGTTGGTTTGCAATGGGAAGCGGGACGTGAGGGGACTTCGGTGCTCTCGTTGGGATCAGAAAACTCTTGCGAGATGGAGATCTTTTCGGCGACCTCGAAGCAACGAACACCACCCCTCGTCTCTCGGCATTCTCTTCCTTGAACTACCTTCCAATGGATCTCCCAGCGAGCCCACAACTGACAAACTTCACCTCTAGATCCCCGCCCTCCGCCCCCGCGAGTACGCCCAGATCTCCAAGCCCCAGAAGACCGTCCAGCGAGCCTATGGCGGTTCCCGGTGCGGCAACTGCGTCCGGGACCGGATCGTCCGCGCTTTCTTGATCGAGGAGCAGAAGATTGTCAAGAAGGTGTTGAAGGACCAGGAGGCGAGCCAGAAGAAGAAATAAATGGAAATCCCCAAGTAAAAACGATTTCGACTGATGGATTTGGCTTTCTGTGCGGGATGGCAAGGAACTCTGGGGGGATTGGTTCGTTGCTTTGGTGTTCATTAGGGCAAAAAGGGACTGCATGATACATCGAGGGCCGAGTCGAAATGGCTGGTCTTCTGCTGTCTTTAGGACTGCTACCTCCTCTTGGTGATCTAATGAGATGAGCATCAAGTTGGCATGGAACTTGGCCTACTTCGGCGTGATGTGTGGGAGGGCTTGGAAACAGGTCTTCCGTGTCGTATGCGGCACATTTACCTATCAAAGCGAGATTTACGACCGTTCGTTATTCGACAGTGTCGCGGGTGCCGTTCTAAGATTGCTAAATACCGTTTTGTTTTGTGACTGCATGTCCTCCTCAAGTAGAATTCCTGCGAGCCATGATGACGTTAGAGGGTCCAAAAATTCTCGATCCCCGCGACTCCAAGCCGAAGCCTTCTTTTCCATCAACAACTTGCCAACGTTCTTAGGGACTCAACTCTGGCCACGCCTGGAGCAATGCATTTATAGCTATTCCATACCTTTCAATTTTCAATGATGCGCAGCTCCTTACGGCCCCAAAACGGCCTGCGCACTATGCGCACAGCTCTTTACAACGCCTCAACACAAATCCCTCCAAGAGCAGCAATTTCTATCGCCCTCGAGCCCTCGGTCCGACGAACCCAAGCTTCAAATCCTCTCTACAGGTCATTCCACACAATTCCCAGCCGGTCAAAACGCCAAGACGCCCCTCCGTCCTCCCCGCCGCCGACCAACTTCAGCGACCTCGACGTCCTGGGCAACACACCTATCCCGTCAACGTCTGTAGACGTGTGCACGTACGATGGCTTCGGGCTGAACAGCGGAGCGACGATATCAGGAGGTGACGGAGCGTTGCTGGTTAATGGAGAGGCGTTTACGTGGCGGCCGTGGGAGGCGAAGGGCAGGTTTGAACTGGTGAATAAGAAGGGCCAGTTTGAGCTTCCTAGGGAGGCCTTTGGGCTGTTTGATGTGCTTTGGCCACGACCAGGTAAGGTGTAGCTACTATGATACTCTACATCCCTGCTTGCCTGGGATTGCCCATGTGGCCGAGGAAGTTGGGTTGATATCTGGGGAGAGAGAGACTAACGGGTACACAGATCTACTGGTCATTGGCGTCGGCAAGCAGAACCTGCCGCTTAGCCCACAGACGAGGCAATACATCTCGGAGATGGGGATGAAGGTAGAGGTGCTGGACACGAGGAATGCGGCGGCGCAGTTCAATTTACTGGCGACGGAACGAGGAGTGTCGGAAGTTGCGGCTGCGTTGATACCCATTGGGTGGACGGAGGGATCAGGTGTGATTCCATGATGGAGATGTTTCATCTGGAGTTTGAGAATGGCGGTTTGTACGATATACAGTGTTTTGTTGAGCATATGATCCATCCGGGTACATTGGGATGGCAGAGCAATGTATGAGTAATGATCCTGAGAGGCAACCAATTTCCACCAGAGCACAATGGACCTCGATTTCATTTCCTCTGTTTCATACGATATTGGTAGTGGCGTTGGGTATACAGTCACATTCAAGCTGTTTGCCATAGTACTGACCTCTGCTATCTTCGACTCTTCTATGGTGGGTGAATTTTTTTCTGCCGATGGACGGATATGAATTGCGGGAACTAAACGAGATATTTAGGGTTCAAGGACTACGGAGTCGGTTAAAACGAATCCCAATATGTTACATGGATAATTAATCAATGATAATTCTTACACATTTTCAATTCGAGTCAATAAGCTTGCCGCAACTCGGGCTCTTCAGCTTACAGGGTAGGTCGTATCTCGCAATTGTGGCTTTTCGGTGTCATGCAATAGCAGGCTGCCTCCGAAGCTCGTGACAATTGGTTGGTTGACAATGAAGCTCAGCTCTCGATATTCACCGGTTCTTCTTTTATTTTGAAGGATGATCAGGCTTTGCCCTGATACATTCTCTATATCATCAACTCCGCTTTCTGTTCTTATCGTTCACAATACAATTGTTGAACAGTGGTTGTGACACCGCTCCGGAACCGGGCCGGGCGAAGCCTTTATTGTTTACAACAGCCGAAACCACAAAGGTCCTTCGTCATTCAGCGGCTGAGCGGGGTGCTTCACCATATATCTGTATGCCTATGCTTTATTATCCTATCCATATCAGAAAGCCTAGATTTACCGCACGGCACTGGCAATTTGTGTAACGCTCACACAGACTTATTCGGAGGTTGGGGCGATAGTCAATCTCACTGACTCACTCATTGACGACTCACTCACACGAACGACGGCGCGCACAATTGCCTGAACCGGCCACAGATCTCACCTACACGTCACACACAAACAGCAAAAGGTAAGTTGGTGACTGCTTCATCGCGCGTTATGGCCGGGCCATCCCCAAGGCATCTGGCCAATCCGCCCGTCACTCCGGCTTCGCCCCCGGCAGAAGACCCTCTCGCCACGGACCCTCACGTCACGGACCCGGCCCTCCTCCGTGATCACTCCGAGCTCAAGGCCTATAAGACGAGTCGCTTCGAGTATCCGGAGGTCCGGGTCTTCTTCCGGCAGCACATCAAGGCCGAGCAGCTGCCCAAGACGCCAGCGCCGCTGCCGCTGCTGGTATGCATTCCCGGCCTGGGCGGGTCGGTTGCGCAGTTCTATCCGCTGCTGAGAAGTTTGATTGACCTTGCGCCGTGTTTGGCGATTGATTGGCCTGGAGGTGGGAGGTCGAGGTTTGCGCCGACGGAATGGGAGGCGTATACTTCCCAAGCGCTACTGGAGTTGCTTGAGGTTATCATTGAGGATCATCGGGACAAGGAGAATGGTCAAAGTGTGGTGTTGATTGGGCATAGCATGGGAACGGCCCTGTGTGCTGGGCTGGCGAGCAAACAGGCCCCTCACATGACGTCCCTTGCTGAGCATGTCGTTGGGCTGGTGGCGATTTGCCCTATATCTGGGCCGATGGACGAACCAACCGCCACCATGATCAAGAGGCTATTCTGGATCCCTGGATGGGTCTTGGCCCTGTGGCGCGCTTGGGATGGCCTGGGAGGACCAAATAGCGCCAGCGTCACGCGGTTTGTAGGCGAGGGCGCGCCGCAAGAGCTGAAGTTGATGCAATACCGCTTCAACCAGCAGAGTCGGACACCGGTATTCAGACGGATGGCGTACGGGGCACTCCCGACGTCCTATCAAGATGGGAAACCCGTGGGCGGCATGCCTGGACGGGATACATGGGCAAGCCTTGACATTCCAGTCTATCTCATTGGTGGTGAAAAGGACAAGGTGACATCGCCAAAAGAGGTGGACAAGATTGTGGAGGCGATGAAGGCAACGGGTGATGTTTCAGCGTCGACAGCTACTGGACAAAACGGCGAGCTGACTGCGGACTCAGTCGACTCTCAAGATCCCACCCCTACTAACGTCGATGCTACGGATGAGCCCCTGAAGGAAGACGACTCTACCACCGCTGCCTCCACAGACACAGACAGCGATGCCAACACCCCATCAACCCCCGTCGAAATGTCCCCAGACCCGCCTCCGCAACCTCGCCATCCCCTCAAGAGCGTCAAATCCATCATCCTCCCCACACCAGCAAACCACACCCTTCTCTACTCCCCGCGCACCGTCCGCGCCCTCGCCGGCCTTGTCTCCGACTTCCTCGCCGCGCACATCACCCAACGCCTCTCTCTCGCATGGCAGCTCCAGCACCTCTCCCGCGAAGGCAAGTGGGACGTCAAGAACCTCATCAAGTGGCAGTCCGTGAACCCCGTCTCCGACCCCATCGGGCCCGGAGGCGCGCCGGTGTTCCGCATCACCAAGACCCTGCGTGAAGTCGACGACGTGCACTGTCCGAAAGTCCTCGTCAAGAAATGGGGCCATATCATCAAAGACATCATCGACTTATCCAAGGACCAGCCAGTGTACGACCCGCGCGGGCTCGAACGAGGCGGGATTCACTACCATAAACTCCCCACCATGTCGAAAGTGCCCCCCGAAAGCCACCAGGTGGACGAATTCATAAAGTTGGTCGACGCCATCCGCGAAGCGCAGCGTGAGCGCGCCGCGGCAGAGGGATGGGAGAATCCCGAGCAGTGCGTTGTGGGCGTACATTGCCATTACGGGTTTAATCGCTCGGGATACTTGGTTGTGTGTTATTTGGTGGAGAGGTGTGGGTTTGCGCTGCCGGATGCGATTGAGGCGTTTGCGAGGGCGAAGCCCAATGGGATTAGGCACTCGCATTTCTTGGATAAGTTGTATATGCGGTACAACCTTGAGCAGAGGGAGGCTTGAAAGTTTTGGGTCGAGAGCTGGGGAAGGGGTTGTGGATTTTGGATAGGAATGAAGGAACATTCGGTATGGGTTTGAATGGGATGGGCTTTCGAATCTGGAGTTCAAAGGGTTGGCGTTTCGGGCTCGTTCATTCTGAGCGGACATGGATGTAATAACCGTGACCAAGATATCAAAGGCTTCTCATTTCTTATTACCAAAAATATATATTACTGGACTATATGCTGTACGTGCTCTATACAGTATATGGATATGCAGCCGTGCTATGCCATGCTCTAGATCGACAAGATCTGCATCAATCATACCCAAGGTCTAACGATGCCTTCCATGCTAAACCGTTCATATCTATACCACGACACTCTGAGCGTGATATTCATCGCCCTCACTGGCCCACCCCGTTGTCAAATCCATAGCCACAAAGTCGGCCTTGTTTGACTTCTCTCTCAGCTCCTTGGTAATCTCATCAACATCAACTTCCAAGTAGTGGCTAAGGAACTTGCCGACCTCCGTATTCTCGACGTTGCCGCGGATCTTCTGTGTGCCTGGGCCTCCTGAGCTGTAAATGTTCACATCGACAGCAGTGTGTCCGTGGGTGCTCCATCCAACGTGAGCGCGAAGGGAGATCATGGCGGTAAAGCCGTTGATGGAGGTGGCAGGATTCTTGGCAAGGATCGAGAGTTCCTCATCGGAAGCATTGGGGATACCGAGACCGGGAATGACAAGCTCATCATTGATCCATTTCTTTAGGTCTTCCTTGGTGGTAGAGGAAGAAATGGACGCGACATGTGCCTGGAGCTTGGCAGCGAGAAACTCGCACGAGGCGGTGGCATTAGCCAGTGCTCGTGGGTACCAGTTGTAGACGGGAAGATGGCCAGGCTCTTGTAGGGCGGTAGCAAGGCCACCAGTCTCGTGATCGCTGGTAGCTACGAGAACGCCCTCAGTCTTGCTGTTCTTAATGAAGTCGACGACGGCTTTGAATGCCTTGTCATACTCGAGGACCTCGCGGACCTGGGCAGCAGGGTCGTTAAAATGGCCGGCGTGATCGATGCGGCTGCCTTCAATCATGAGGAAGAAACCCTTGTCAGAGTCTTTTGTCGCCTTCTCAAGAGCCTTGAGCGCAGTGGTGGCCATTTCGCTGAGACTGGGGTAGACGTCGTTCAGCTTCTGTCTGTCAATTTCGAAGGGCACGTCCCTCTCGGCGAAAAGGCCCAAGAAAGGTAGCTTGACCTTGTTGCCTCCGTCAAGAGCGTCGAAGCCCGCGCGGCTGTCGGTGTAGGTCCAGCCATGCTTCTTCTGCGCCAGGTGGACCACGTTGATGTCATCCGCTCGGCAGCCTCCCTCGGTGCTGTTGGGCAGGAAATGACATCTGCCTCCACCCAGCATGAGATCAACAGAGCGGCCTAGAACACCTTCACCAATTTCTTGGAGAGCAATCGAGTCCTCCATTTCTCGTCGCAAGACATGGCTTGCAAAGCATGCCGGGGTAGCGTCTGTGATATCTGTTGTAACCACCAATCCGGTCGTGTATCCTGCTCTCTTCGCTGCCTCCATCACTGAACCACATGGTTGGAAGTCTGGCAGCACCGAGATAGCACCATTATAGCTCTTTTTGCCACAGGAGAACGCCGTCGCGCCAGCAGCACTGTCTGTGACAAGAGAGTTGCTGGAACGAGTACGGCTTGTGCCCCAGAAGTGTTGGTCAAGGACGAGGGTGTCATTTTCGGGTAGATCGTGGATGAACTGTCGGTAGCTTCGGGTCAGAGAAAGGGTGGCTGGTCCCATGCCGTCTGAGACCATGAAGATCAAGTTCCGCTTGGGAGCGCGTGTGTCGGGAGATGTTTGGCCTTCATGTTGGATCCAAACAGCTGTAACTATGAAAGCTGCTGTAGCGAGGAGGCCCCAGACGAAGAAGACAATCTCGCGGATCCGTGAAGTGCGAGCGACGCTCTTCTGCTGATCCGCATTGTCTTCCTGACCACCGTCAGTGTTCAAGAGAGGACTGCGTTCGGAAGCCTGTCCACATTGAAGTTAGTTGCCTGACAGCGGTAACAAGCAAACGAAAGTGATTAATCCGGAGGAACAAAAAGCGACATACCATGCTGCCCAGCCTACTGTTTGGAGCAGACGATATGGGCTGGGCTTGATGAAGCTGTCAGAGCAATGACGGCAGCGAGGGGGCTGGGCGGTGGGGGATGATAAATGGCGAGATCAGCACCCTTGTAGCGGGTCGCTAGCCTTGCGGGCTCTGCCGGTTGCAGCTAAGCCCTTGAAAGTTGAATCCCGCAGTGGATTGATCAGCGCGTGTGGCTGCCCGTGACCGCCTGTGACCGCTAGCTGAGAGCCTGTCCGGTGAGGCCCACAGTCTGTTCGACTGGCCCTGAAGCCTAGAACCACAAATGCTCCCCAGTGCTCCCTTGAGCTCTTGAGGGCGAGACATCCATGTCACCTCAGTCTCGTGACACACTGTCTGGTCACACCTCGAGTGACAACGCAAAGTAATGATAATTGATAGCCATCACGAGGAGACCGATTGGATGATGAGGTATGGGCCTGACATCCGCCATGGCGGCGCCACGTCTGCTTGTGATGCAGTCGGCGATCCAATCGGCGCCTTCGTTTGTTCTCACAACCGCCTCTTCCAACGTGTCCAGGCACACAATGCCATGATTCGTTGTCCCAGGCTTCATTCTTGTCGGTGTTTCTGCGGCGTCTTTAAACGGTAAACTTGCTTTGTGTGGCACTCTGACGGGGAAACCACTTGGACCATCCGTGTCGTGGCCCTGGCTTTGGTTGTTTCTGCAGGGTGAAACATCAAACTCATCTTATCCCACATTGGCCAGACGGAGTACGAGCTGGGTGTTTCTGTTTCATCTCTCCATCGAGCACTACGAGTAGGAGAGCTAATAACCAGGGCTCCAAGAAAAACCGCCTTGCAGAGGGTGTACTGTCATTTAAGGTGTTCAATCATGTGTGCCCTGTCTTGCGAAAGGACAATGTCGTATTGACCTGACGTAGAGGCGAAGTGGGTGTGTACGACTTTGGCCTCCACAATATTCCCGTGGCATCACCATTCAGAGCGACCAAACGGCGCAAACATGTCTACCGAAGAGGGCAGTGTCTCCCCTGACGGGAAAGGATGGTGTCCGGGCAAACTGAGTGCTACAACCTTCGTGGAGAAATGGCATCACTTCCGTTCTATTTCTGTCAAAGGATGAACTCCTTAGCAGCCAAATACCTTCAAACCGCCCAGGATTGTGGACTCACAATGCTTTGGCAAGCAGTTGATGGCGCTCGCACGAGAGCTTCATCTCCAGCTACATGCGACGCTGGGCTACGTGCCCATAAAACATGGCTGGGTATAACGCAGTAAAGCGGGGGGGTTTGTGTTGTTTGTGATGACTGGCAATCTTGGCCCAGAGTGTCTTGAAACATCCTCATCGACTGGTAAGTTTGAATGCCCTGAAATCAACCTTGACTGAGTATATAGTCATGGTGTCGAAGATTGGAGATGGAGGCCCCTCTCCTGCAAGGAACCCCCGAAAGCAACACTCGGTCTCTACGCGATGTGCAGATACATACTTTTCCAATATGACTGCGGGTGTTATGGACCCCCGATATGCTATACCACTTGCATGCGCATCCTGGAGGAACTCAACCGGATAAACCAGCCTGAAGCATGGGAGGGCGAGACGCAAGATCAGCTACCATTTGACCTCCCTGACGAATGTGCTCCAGGATGGCATAACACTATAGTCAGACAAAGGGCAGCCTTTTGTGATCTGTTCTGGCAAAACAACTGCCCATCTGCACCAAGGGCCGAGACCACTCAAGCCGAGGGTTCCGGCTCAAGACATAATTGAAGGAGCTGGGGTATTATTCGGCTTGTCAAATGAGGAGCAACACAGCATCCTAACACCCCCAAGACAAGACGCAATGGGTGACTGAGGAGTTCAATTAATACGGGATAATGTTTGGGCTGGATGTGAAGGGGATAATGTGGCTGTTGATACTTCGTATTCTTTATCATATGTCTGATGATGTCAATGTTTGGAGTTGGAGCTGGTTCCCGGATAGGCATAGTAATAGACATCCTTTGTTGGATCTCGTATTCTTCGCGCCGACGCATAACGTCTAATAGTGGTTTCAGTCGGTCAGGATTTGGAAAGTTAGTCAAACGCGCGATTAATCTATCTGTCGTCAAACAGCGCGTACGGTTTCGTCTGCCAAAATGGATTCGGTACCTAAGCGAGGCCAAAGAAAAGGAAAAGAGGCCACTCGCGGTTAGTGAGTCTGTCCTACAGCTTTACTTATTGTAGGTAGTAATGCCATGATTCGCCGTCTTGGCTTAATCGTTTCCTAGAATATGCTGGCCAATAGGCAGTGAAACCTGGAAGTTCAGCCAATCAATATGCACGAAACGGGTTAAAGCAAGCTGTTGGCTACACCAAGAACGAGTTGTAGTCGTGCAAGTTGTTTTGATAGGTAGGTTCTGAAGCTGTTGCCAGAGGATGGCTTGTGAGAATGAGAGCACCAAGCGGCTTAGATGGACCGCATTCGGGTGGCCCCGAAGTAGCGAAGCGCTCTAATTCGCCCACGACTTGGAACAAAGTTATCGATAAGATTGTGTCGATTATGCGAGCATTGGGCCTAAAAAAAAGCCCCGGAAACCTTACAGTGTCTCATGTCATCCCGTGATTCTTCTCCAAACCACCACACTGAAACCGTTCACGTTCGATGTGCGAACTGATCCCCTGGCGGGTAGTGCGTATGTGGCATGTTTGGCCAACCACATCTTGCCCGATGTGACTCTGCAGCGGTATGGTAAACGAAACGACAGCTTCTGGCTCGCATACCAGGGCCCATGTTGTGAAATGAAAGGGCGGATACAGGAGTTCTTGAGCCTGTCATGGCGGCCTTCGAGAAACAGGCTTCGATACGAGACGATATGGGTAATCGAACAGAACTCTGTGGAGAATCTCCGATATGTATATTTATGGTGCCCTAACCAGATGTCTTGTCCGTTGTCCCGAATAGCTTCATTCTGTGTGTGCAGCTCATCATTCTTCCATTCCTTTACTTTCCTATTCTTCGATTCGTGCCTTTGACGAGGTTATCTGCTGTGCAGATTTTATTGCTTTACTTTTCGAGATTCTTTTATCTTTTCTAAGTTCCACGTGTTTCTTCTTTCCCTCACTCTTAACTTCAATCCTTCAAGATGGTTTCCTTTAAGACTTCTCTCGTGTTACTTGCATCCACACTTTCTGCAGCCAACCCTGTCAACCGCCGTGTAGTGGCATCTCTCAACGAGGCCGCCACAGCAGAAGCTCACCAAAGGGACAGCACGGCTATTCGCGCCCTTTCTAACGTCCAGATCAAGACATCCAATGGCAAGTGTCTCCGCGTAGACAAGCTGTCCGGAGACTTCCGAGCAAACTTGACTCCCATCGAGATCGTGGACTGTGGAACTACAGATGGCGAGGGCTGGGATATCATCACTGCCGGTGTGCACAACGATCAGAAGGGCCAAGCGCTCATCGTGAGCACTCTGACCCAGGCCTGTTTCAACTTTGACCCCAGGCGCGCTGCTGGGAACCAGGTGCTTCTGTTCTCATGCGGTGGACGTGCCGATGGAGGTGGCAAGGTCACCAACTCTCAGCTCTTTGCTTTCAACGGTGGCTCTGGACCTCTGAGCTTCAAGCCCCAGAATGATGCTACGAAGTGTCTTGTGGCGAAGGGCAATGCGGTCGACATTGCAAACTGCGATGCCAATTCTGCGGACCAGACCTTTGCATTTGGAAACGCTGCTGGTGCTCCTGGGAACGGCGCTGGGAATGGAAACGCTGGGAGCAGCACGAGCGCCCAGCCAGCGAAGACCGAACCCGCAAAGACCGAACCTGCAAAGACTGAGCCAGCGAAGACTGGATCAACAGAACAACCGGCAGAAACCACGACTGCAGGCGAAGCCGGGCCCAAGGGAAGCCAGACTAATTGTGCTGTTGAGCGGGTGGTGACTGTTACTGAGACTGTGACTGTGACTCAGGGGGGCGAAACAAAGGCTCCCGAAACGAATGCTCCAGTCACACTCACAACCAGCATCAAGCCAAACCCTACCGCTACCACCGCCCTTGGAAATACCAAGGAGCAAACCACAGCCAAACCGTCCGGTGCTGCGCCATCCGCCAACCCGACAACCCCGGTGCCGGTGTCCCGAGCCGGCGGTAGACTGAATCCCTCGGCTGCGGCTGAAGCGAACCAGGTTGACAACACCGCGACTCGACCTGTCAAGAATGTCAACATCCGCGCCGCTGATGGCCGATGTCTCTCTATTGACCCTACGGCTGGAGACTTCCGCCAGAACCTGATTCCAGTCCAGCTGGCTGCGTGCAGCGACGCAGCTAACCAGAAATTCGACGTTGTCACCAAGGGAAAGCATAATGACGGCAAGAATGGCGGAGCGTTGCTGGTCAGCACGATCACCAATGGCTGCTTGAACTTTGATGGCCGGCGACAGGCCGATGACACAGTGATCATGTTCTCTTGCGGAGGACGTGCTGACGGCAGTGAGTTCCCCCCAAAAAGTACGTGGTTTTAATATTCGATGGCTGACACTTGAGTGACATAGGTGGTCAAACCAACGGTGCGCAGTTGTTCCCATTCAAGGAGGGCTCTAACAGCATTGTCCTGACACCAGCCTCGGACAACAACAAGACGTGTCTTGTGGCTGGCGCTCAGAGGCTGGAGTCTACTCAGTGCAATGGTGGCAACGAGCAGGCCTTTGAAATTGTGAATGCTTAGTTTGCTCTCGGAATAAGGGGGGATATGAACTTGTGAGGCTGTGGGGAAGCAGTTGCTCGGTATGTACACTAGACCGTCCTTTTTTCTCTCTGCTTCGCCTTGACATTGCTGGCCATGATGGGGTGATGATGATGTACATATAAATGAGGACATGCTGCATAACCAGATTTGTGCTTGGAAGAGTCGTCATTTAGTCGGATAGTCGTGAGAACTAGTAGCATAGTATTAGATAGTATCAACTTGATAAGCAGTCAGCTGAACCACTATTGGTTGGCGATCACCATTAAAAACGTCATCAAGTGATAATAGTCGGATACCTTAGACTAGGGTGCGTTTTCTCCGGAATCCATCAATTCTGTAATTTCTTTTCTAAACGTCCTAACACATTTTTTTCATCAATGTTCTACTCCTATTCAGCCTTGCGGATAGCATTGTGCGGCGTCCAGGGTTGTTCTGGACTATCGCGACGCCACAGTGCAGAATAGTGAGAGACACGATCCGCATTGATGCGCCAGCAAAATCCTTGGCTCGCGTGAGGCCTCCTTCAAGATCCAGTACTTGTGACAGTACTTCGTACTCCGTACATCTTGTATGTACGACTTATTATATCATATATCATTGAGGGTAAGTTGCCAAGACGCACCTGAACTGATAGGGCGAGACGTGTCTCATTCATCAACTAGGTTTCGCGCAGCCTGCACCACAACTGTTCGCTCCCCCAAATGTCGCAATGGCCCAGGAAAGGAGCAAAAGCAAAAGCCGCCTAAGCCGCGGTTCACGAGCAGGAAGCCCAACGAGTGCCAACCACGTTCACTACGCTCTAAACATCGACACGGACAACTTGACTCCCCCCCGCCAGGATCAACACCAGCGATCAGCCTCTCGAGGCGAAGCGGACGTGTATCGCGACGCATTCTCGCCCCTTCGAAGACGGAGTACGCGCACCGCAACCATTAGGACGGCTGACGACGCAGTGGACGATTTCGACTTCGATGTTACGTATACTGAGCGACCAGGATGGCAACCAGGTGCAGAGCCTGGGTATGATCCCAACTTGCCGGATGGTGGGCATGCGTCTGTACCCACGTTGAGTGCGCCGTGCGATATTACGGTTGTTGACTTTGCTGTGGATCGGATGGTGAAGCGGCGCTTTGATAATGAGTCGTTCATTGAGTTTCTGGAGCAGCCGAAGGAGGAATGGGCAAAGTGTCGATGGATCAATGTCAACGGACTCAGTTGGGATGTCATACAAGCTGTTGGCACGAAGAAGAAGCTGCACAAACTTGCGCTGGAGGACATCATGAATATCAGGAATAGAACCAAGGCCGACTGGTGAGTCTCAGGGGAGGACATGCCTACGTGAACAGGAACTGATACCGGAAGTTTAGGTACCCCAACCACGCCTTCATCATCATGACGCTCCAGAAGCTTGTGCACCTAGTCGATGATGACGATAAGTCGTCTGATTCTAGCAGCACCTACTCGAGAAATTCAGCAGCCACAGCCAAAGTCAAGAACATATTCAGGAGTCTAGGGAAGAAGAGCAAAGAGATGGTAGACACGGAGAAGCGAGCGGCTGCCGAGCGAATACCGGACTTGACCGGAGGCCTGAACCTGGAAGAGACGTTTATGGTACGGACCCTACAGAGATATCACGCCTCTGGCAACGAGACTCGTACGGAGTTCATGGAGGAACACTCGTCTCTCGCGCCCTATAATCTGGCCATCTCTGCTGAGCAAGTATCCATCTTTCTCACAAACGACAACACGGTTATTTCGTTCTTCGAGGTCTCGGCAACCGATGTGGAGCGCCCCATCGTCACCCGTATTAGCAACGCGGGCACCATCCTGCGCGAATCGTGCGACGCCTCGCTACTTGTCCAGGCCATCATTGATGCTGTCATCGACCTTGCGATTCCTCTGACAGCCGTGTACAACGATATTATCGGCGATCTAGAGCTAGACGTGCTTACCTCGCCCAATATCAAGCAATGCAGGGCCCTATACATCTGCATCAGCGAAATCAACAAGATGCTACGATATCTTAACCCAATCGACAACCTCGTCAACGTGTTGCGCGACCATCGAACATATCTCACGCAGGAACAAGCCAACCGCGAGCTCGAGAACCCTGCCAGTGGCGTCATCGTCACGCCAATGACACACACGTACCTGGGCGACGTGCTAGATCACTGTATCATCATCACTGAAGCACTAGGCCAGTGCAAGCAGTCGTCGGAGAACCTGATTAACCTGATTTTCAATACGATATCGGCGAATCAGAATGAGAGTATGAAGCAGCTGACGTTTGTCACGATTATTTTCCTACCATTGACGTTTATCACTGGGTTCTTTGGGCAGAACTTTCCAGAGGAAGGGTTCCCTGATGTCCAGCATGGGATCTGGTACTTGTAAGTCTCCTTCTCTCTTCTGTCTTTCCTCGCTCCATCTATTTGTTTTATACCCCATGACAATAATGGTTGGAAAGCTGACACCTCTGGATAATAGCTGGGCATGCGCCGTCCCAACCGCATTCGCTACCATCATGATTCTCATGCGGGAGATGATTTATAACTGGCTCGTACGCGCTGTACAAAGGAAACGCGTTTTGAACATCCGAAAGAAGCAGAAACAGAAGCGCAAGCCGAGGATCAGATAAACTGACCAAAGACTTGACCAATGAAGACTTGGAAAACACAAGTAACAGCTTTAGGCTGGAATAAGGTATATGAATGTCCCTTAAGGGAGGCGGACAACAAATTTAGGGGGTGTGTGCGTTTATGGCGTTACGAGGCGAGATACCCAGTGGATGGCATAAGCATGGAACTAAAGCCGTAGCATTAGCATTGAAGCATCGAGAATGGGAATACATTCTCGTGATATTGGGAAATGCACTGCTTCTGATGTTGACCATCAATTGATTCAATATGGGCTGGCTCTTTGGCATGGATTGCAAACAAGGGTTAGTAGATCCCACAAGCTGGCCTCGTAAGATGTTGATTGCCACATATGTCAAGCAGTCATCGGAAAATTCATGACGCTTCGTGCGTAGTATTTAAATCAATGCGGAATTACTACTGTACTAGCTGATGCCAACGCTGCTACTCCCAACAGAGGCCCGACATTGAGTCACCTGGAGGCAAAACTAAGATATTTCTGCCGTGATGCCATTCAAGATATGAAAATTCGCTATAATGGAAACAAAAAAAAAGTAAAACGAAGAGCATCTCATTGAGATGGCCCATCTTTCTTGAACTCCGGAATCTGGCCCAGAAGACCATGCTTGTCAATGTTGGGATGTGCCAGCTGACGACCCGTCTTATACTCGTCAATGATCTTCCCCCACGGCGTGGACCAGTTCTCAGGGAGCCCGAGCTTGTCCAAGAGAATAACCCATCGCGAGGAGGCAGGAACACTGTTCGAAGCAAAACCCTTGATTATACTATCGACGTCCTTGACAAGAATCTTGAAATTAGAGCTGGAGAGCCTTGCAGCTAGGACAAATTTGGAAGCTACGTGACCCCAGTATTTGTCCGTGTCCAGATGGCTGTTAGGATCTCGTTGACCGTATGGATGCCAGAGGGCGTAGCGGAATTCTGCCGCAGTAGGGCCCCCCTTGTCGTCGAGTCGAAGAACAAATGATGTTGGCTGTCCGTCAATGCAGGTGAGAGCCTTGGCGATCTCCTCAATAGAGCCAAGGCTCCATAAAAAGTGAAGTTTCTCCTGCAAGATCTTATCGCGAAGTTGAGGGAGATGCTGATCCATGATCCCCGCCCTGAGAGGATCCTGAGACCGTGCATCTTCCTGTTCACTCCAGACAATAGTGGAGATCCGAGAGTGGGTATCAATCGGCTTGACATGAGAGAACGGAACACCCCGGGCACTGGGGCAGACCCGAAGAAGCAACTCTTTCTCAACAAGCCAGACCAGAGTCACCAACTTCTTGGCCGTGAGTAGCGACATTGGTTCCCCGTACACCTGGGATTGAACATTGAATCTACAAGACGAGTTGACATGCAGAATGAGCCCTGCACGCAGGGTTGCAAGAATTCGCTTAACCAATGTGTGATCATGGAGTCTGTTTACCACTGAGTGAAAAGGACATCGAAGCCTGACACCAAACCAATCGTAGTCCGCCGGGCTGTCGTTGGTAGCACGGGCGGTGGCAGAGGGCTCTAGATGCCAACAGTGGAAACGATCCAAATTTCCAGACCAGTCAGCATCGAATCGTTTGGTCTCAGTATCTGGGCAAGAAGTGTCGTAACAGATTATAGCTGGCTGTTGTGTCTCGATGAGGAGATCCTTGCATTTGTTGAGGATGGCTCTATCGGGGTCTTTCTCGTCGGCGGGACAGGCCCAGTATTGATGGGGTAGGGAGTCGTCAGTGCTGCCAGATGGATGGCTGTATTGGACTGAAGGGATCTTCTTGGCAACCAAGAACTCAAACTCGAAGCAACAGACCACGGTGGGGATGGGTTTCATGAAGTCGAGCTCACGAGGCAACAAGGAGGCGTCCATGCTTGCGAGAGGGTTTCTCTTCTGATATTTGGCTTGATGAATTGATAGTTGAACCGAAGCAGAGGCCGCCAAAAGGGGGCGCGTGGAGCAAAAGAGGACTTATATGAGAATACAATCTGTAGGACTGAATGCTGGCACAACTGCCATACGCAATCTCCGTGATAGCTGGACGCGAAAAAGGGCTGAATTTTATAGATGAGGCATGTCCACTGTTCTGGATAAAAATGTTCTGTTCGCGAGGGACACCGGGAAGGTTCACCAAAGGGGAACACTTGCCTCTAGCACAATGATCGGGTTTGAGCAATTCTTTCCACTTGGAGATTTGAAACGGCAAATGGCTAGGAGAGTCGATTCTGTGGAAGGACGGGAGGACAGCAAACCAGAGGGACTGGCGAGTTTGCGATGTGATTTGGTGACACTGTCCTCTGGGGCTATGGTAGGTCGGGTCGTACTGGGCATGATTGAATTGAGACGCTGAATTGTGATTCAATGCTGTCTCCTCGCCAAGAGCGTATTTGTGGTTCTGTATCATCATTGATCTAAGAAAAGAACCCGAGTGTTACTGTGCACTGTTTGTGTTGTTTTGGCT
The DNA here is from genome assembly GCA_025331125.1 of Mycogone perniciosa. Lineage (NCBI taxonomy): Eukaryota > Fungi > Ascomycota > Sordariomycetes > Hypocreales > Hypocreaceae > Mycogone > Mycogone perniciosa. The sequence continues at coordinate 85,705 of JAOALB010000079.1, read as the reverse complement.
GCTTGGTGCTCTCGGTTGGGCATGAACAAGCCACCAAAGATGGAGCGAGATCGGCCTTTTCAAACCACGAAATTGCACATGGTATCTCTTCAAGAAGTATAGGACTGAAAGGGAGAGTTAGTTGTCACATGGCGAGCGATCAGTAGCACACTCAACCCGGGGATCCTGAGAAGAGGTCTGTTGAACATCATCTTGCAGTCAATCGTGACGGATGATGATTGAGCACCACCCCGATAGTGTCTTGTTTCAAGCTTGATCACCTTAATTCCAAGGAACGCGGAGATGATTTAATATTCGATAAACTTGGGAATTGGGATAATAATATGTGGAAGATTGAAGGTGTAAACGGATATGCCGAGACGGGTTGTGCTTAAGGGGTGTCGATTACATAAGCGCGCGAACGCGATTGTTCTCGTAGGCAGCAGTTCCCAAAGCTCCACATCTGCCTAGTATTGATGACCTCACACTGCTATTCGCGCTGCATGTTCAAGTCCCACAAGAGGCGCGACTCTCTGACTTGACCAAACAACAGTATTTCCCCCCAATTTACTCTTCTTCTCATATACAACTACTCAATTTTGGCATAATATGGTCTTGAGGCTTCAAAGTACTTAATTGTGTAGGAGGATTAGTCCGTCAAACACACAATGAGCCAGTTCAAGGCGAGAGAGCGCAAGTCACCCGATGAGGATGCGCTGAGAGAGGAAGAAATACAATATGGATCGGTTGGGATAACCAAGGAGGAACTGGGACAAAAGTCGGTTTGTCTGCAAATCGCCAGACGTTGTGCTGCTAATGCGGGTCCAGGTATCCCAACAAACCGAGGAACCACTCCAAGACGCTCAAGTTCTCAGAGTTGTTTCGGGAGTTATTCAACCCATTGAATGAAAATAAAAAGCAGCCGTCTGGTGGCGCGGTTAGCAAGAAGGGACCGCATGGTGTTAATCACTTATCACCACAAGAACAGCGCCGGCATATCATTGAGAGGTTCATCACCCGATGGCGAAAAGAAGTTGGCGACGACATCTATCCCGCATTGCGGCTTATCCTCCCCGACAAAGACCGCGATCGCGGCGTTTACGGCTTGAAAGAGAATGCTATAGGGAAGCTACTCGTCAAGCTTATGAAAATCGACAAAAATTCTGAGGATGGCTACAATCTTCTGCACTGGAAGCTTCCTGGACAGACGACAGCGTCCCGTCTTGCTGGCGATTTCGCGGGCCGATGTTTCGAGGTCATCTCCAAGCGACCTATGCGCACCGAAGTGGGAGACATGACCATCGCTGAAGTCAATGAACAGTTGGACAAACTGGCCGCATCAGCAGGCGAAGCCGAAAATCTGCGCATCTTCGAGACATTTTACAATCGCATGAATGCAGAAGAGCTTATGTGGCTGATTCGCATTGTGTTGAAGCAAATGAAAGTTGGCGCGACTGAGAAGACCTTCCTTTATTTATGGCATCCTGATGGCGAAGCCTTATTCAGTGTTTCGTCAAGTCTGAGGCGTGTGTGCTGGGAGCTTTACGACCCTGAATTGAGACTCGAGCAGGAAGAGGCGGGAATGTCCTTGATGCAGTGCTTCCAGCCCCAGCTGGCACAGTTTCAGATGCCAGCGTCATTCCAAAAGATGACCGAGCTATTGCGCCCGACAGAAGATGATCCTGAATTCTGGATCGAGGAAAAGCTTGATGGCGAGCGAATACAGATGCACATGATTGAAGATGCCGACCATCCTGGTGGTCGAAAGTTTTGCTTCTGGTCGAGAAAGGCCAAGGACTATACCTACCTTTACGGCAATGGGCTGCTTGATGACAATTCAAGTTTGACGAGATACCTCAAGGACGCGTTTGCATCTGGGGTGCGGAACCTGATTCTGGATGGCGAGATGATCACCTGGGACATGGGCGTTGATAAAATAGTACCTTTTGGGACATTGAAGACGGCTGCGATTGCGGAACAACAAAACAAATCCAACTCGGACGCTGCTGGTCATCGTCCCTTCTTCCGAGTGTTCGATATCCTGTACCTGAATGACAAGCAACTGACGCAGTACACACTTCGTGACCGTCACCATGCTCTGGAGAAGGCAATCAAACCTGTTCATCGACGACTTGAGATCCATACGTATACGAGCGCCACTTCAGCAGATGCAATCGAGCCTCTCTTAAGAGAAGTGGTTGCCAACGCATCAGAGGGTCTTGTTCTGAAGAACCCACGGTCCATGTATCGCCTAAACAGCCGAAACGATGACTGGCTCAAGGTCAAACCAGAGTATATGTCAGAATTTGGCGAGTCTCTCGACTGCGTCATTATTGGGGGCTACTATGGCTCTGGAAAACGTGGTGGGATATTATCGAGCTTCCTATGCGGCCTCCGGGTTACTCAGAATCACATCCAAGCGGGTGCCAATCCCGAGAAATGTTTTAGTTTCTTCAAAGTCGGCGGCGGGTTTCGCGGAGAAGACTACGCTGAAATTCGGCATCGGACAGACGGCAAATGGATTGAATGGGACCAGAAGAACCCACCGTCTGAGTACATTGAGCTTGGGGGTGGCGAGGCTAAACAATATGAACGACCAGATGTATGGATTCGTCCAAAAGACTCAGTCGTGGTATCGGTGAAAGCAGCCAGTGTGGGCCCTTCAGATCAGTTTGCTCGAGGTTTCACTCTTCGATTCCCCCGATTCCGACGACTGCGACTGGATCGCAGGTGGGATACTGCTCTGTCGCTGGAGGAATTCCAAGAATTGAAGCAGAGAGTCGACGAAGAGTCAAAGGAGAAAGAAATGACAGTGGAAGACAAGAAAAGGCGGAAACCGAAACGGGTTAAACGAGAAATTGTGATCGCAGGGGATGACACAGCACCCGTGGAGCATAAGGGAGAAAAGTCTAAGGTTTTCGAGGGCCTTGAGTTTTGTGTGCTTTCTGATTCGAACAAGCCCTACAAGAAGACGAAGACACAATTGGAAACCATCCTCAAGGAGAATGGAGGGTCAATTTCACAGCGAGCCGCTGCAGGAACAAACATGGTGCTCATTGCGGACAAGAACGTCGTGAAAGTTGCAAGTCTGATCAAGAGCGGTGATGTCGACATTATCCGCCCAAAATGGATCAAAGACTGTCTGGAGCAGCCTGATGGAGGATTTCTCCTACCATACGAAGATACTCACTTGCTTCACGTCACTGATGACTTGAAGGCAGCGGCGTCGCAGAACACAGATCAGTACGGAGACAGCTTTGCACGAGATGTGTCAGTCGACGAATTAAGGGAACTTCTTCAAGATATGCCGAAGCTCGAGAGTCTCGAATCTTTCAACAAAGCGGAATTCTTGGAGCAACTAGAGCAACACGGGAAGGATTTGTCGCATCTGCGAAGCTTTATGTTTCAGCGGTGTATTGTCCATTTCCATGCCGTGGATGCCGCAAGCAAGGATCTTGTTTATAAGTTGGAGCGGTACGTCAAGTACGGGGGTGGTATGTGTCGAGACGGCGTGAGTGATTCATCACTGACTCATGTCGTGGTGGCTGGAGAGGACCCCATGGCAGTTGGGGAGGCAACCCAGGCGTTACGCAAGGAACTCAGCTCCCGGAGAGTGATGCCGAGGATAGTTGATGGGATGTGGGTGCAGGATAGCTGGAGAGAAAAGACGTTGCTGGATGAGGAGCAGTACTCCATCCAATAATGACCTGGAAGCGTTCTTCGTTTAGGGTATTGTTGTATTAACATAATGTACGAATTCATGATGTTGTCAGCTTTATCACACGCCTGCTTAGTACATAACTTTCAATAACATCCCCGTTCCCCCCAATAGCATCACCATCTATTTTCCAATGGTCAAGAACAGGCGGTCTCCAACATCACCTAAACCAGGCTTCAACATGCCGTCTCTCGTCAACTCCTTATCCACGCCGGCGATCCAAATCTCCGTGCCCTCAGGCCACTCCGCAGCGGCTTTCCTGACACCCTCCTCGGCGCCCAGAACGGCCATGACGATGACACGCTTGGCACCCCACTCGCGCAGGGTTGAGATGGCAGCGGCGCAAGTACCACCGGTAGCGATGATGGGGTCGACGAGAATGGCGAGAGAACTGGGGTTGCTGCCGTCCTTGGAAGAGGTGATGTGATGGGGGAGATTGTTGTAGTATTCGACGGGGTCGAGGGTCGTTGGCTCGCGGTACATGCCGAGGTGGTGGACGGGGACGGCGTTGGGCAGCATTGTTTGCACGGCTGGGACTGATTAGCCGGGGTGAACTGGAGATATGAGTAGTAAGTGCATGTATGGCTGACCTTCGACCATGCCGAGGCCTGAGCGGAGGATGGGGACTATGCACATGGTGCTGGGCTCGGAGGCTACAGTTGTGTATTCGAAGCCAAGGGGTGTTTGATCCTGTAGATCCGGGGTCAGCATACTATACAGACGGTTTGGTTATACCGGGATATGGAGGCAGGGCTTACCTTTGGTCCCGGGGTTGGTGTTATAGCCTTGCTTAGGGCCTCGCAGGCGACGATGAGGGAGATCTCATGGACTAGAGATTGGACCTCCCTGGAGCTGGCGGACTTGGAGCGTAGCTGGCTGAGCTTGGCCAGCAAGCTGGGGTGTTGGGAGACGTGGATATTGGATGGGAAGGACGTCATTGTGGAGGAGGCACGTGTAAACGAGGATAGGGGTATAGTGTTCGTGATGTGATAGAATAGAGCACCAACGGGTGCTGGGACAAGGCCAAGGGGAGAGAGAAGAGGGGGAGAGAGAAGAGAGAGAGAGAGAAGAAGAAGAAGACGAGAGGAGGAGAGAAACAGCGGACGGCTCTTGGTAGATTAATAGCAGGCCTACCGAGACGATACGGGCTGCATTACGGGGATAGTTGGGCCACTGCCATCTGGAGGTGGGGGCGGGGTGTCCCTGTGAGGATAGGATCGATCCCCAATCGTCAATCTCGAGTGGAGAGCTCCAGAACTCCAAAACGAGTCCAAAGACGGGCTTCGGAGAGTCCCGTCAGACCCCAGCTCGGCTTTCGATCTTGGCGCTCCATTTGGTATCAAGGCTGCAGGGAGCCCCTAAACGGCCCCATTCGTATCCGCAAATAAAGAGCCTTTTTTATTCATTTTTAGCATGGAATCCGTCGAGATTGACACGGGAGGAATGTCTTTGAAACCAAACGAATCGTCGTCATGGCGGTGTGCTTGAGATTGTGTTCCATAGCTTGTCGCGGAGACTTCGGCATCCACCGAGACAACCCCAATCCATCGGCTGATTCTCGGCACTCTTCGCGCCGAACTTCGGACTGTCAACGGCGTGGCCGACGGAGTAGGATCATCATGATGGTATCTTTTGCCACACGGGCGCGAAGCACATAGAATATGATGGGTGTTGTGGCTTGATCTAGGCCTTGTGCCTAGGTATTCCTAAATATACGATTTCCAAACACCGTGTACGAGAAACCACGTCCCTGAAAAGCCAAACACGAACCAACAATGAATTCCTCGGCGCGCGAACCGAGCCCTCGATCTTCTTCGGCTGCTTACGATGCTCCCGAATCGTATCGCAACATTGACGATGTTGCTCCTATAGCGCCGGTCCAGCTCTCCGGCTCCGATGCGACAGGAAGCGCGCCAATTGGTGAAAGCAGTCGCGGATCCGGTGTTGACGCAGGGAACTACGATGCCCCGGGCAGCTGGACCAATCTCGACGAACTGGCGGCTACGGGTCCGGTAGAGAATGTTATTGAAGCGCCCATATACACGCATCGGAGCTTTGAAGAGGCGAGACGTCGCGATCAAGAGGAACAAAGAATACAGGATGCTACTACAGAGGCGCAACCTGATATCGAGACGGCAGAAGACGCCGGGGAGAGAACCGTGTCAAGGCTGGCGACTCAGATTTATACACTGTCGTATCTGGTCTTCTTCGCCATCCTTGGTACACTTGCGCGTGTGGGTTTGACAGCGTTGACGACATACCCCGGCACCCCTGTTATATTCAGCACCATCTGGGCCAACTTCGGTGGCAGTCTGATCATGGGTTTTCTATCCGAGGACCACATGTTGTTTCGCCACGAGTGGGGGACGCCGACATATGACCAACTGATTGCACAAGCCAAGGATACGAAACCCAACGGGGAGAGCGGCTCGGGACAGGAACGACAGGCCATAGATCTGGTTGCGGCGAAGAAGGCGCATTTAGCAACGAAAAAGACCATCCCGCTGTATATCGGCCTGGCGACTGGCTTTTGTGGCAGCTTTACGAGCTTCTCGAGTTTCATTCGGGATATATTCTTGGCGTTATCGAATGAGATTGTCACCCCTGGGCTGGGTTCTCCTGACAGGAATGGCGGATATTCGTTCATGGCACTGTTGGCTGTCATTATCACGACGGTGTCTCTTTCGCTAGCTGGGTTGTTTGTTGGGGCACATCTGGCCATTGCGTCCGAGCGGTTAACCCCCTCAATACCATATCCCATCACACGCAAGATTCTTGATCCCCTTGCAGTGTTGCTAGGCTGGGGATGTTGGCTTGGGGCTGTTTTGCTGGCCATCTTTCCACCACACAATGAGTGGCGTGGCAAGATTCTATTTGCTATAGTCTTTGGACCATTGGGCTGCCTTATGAGGTTTTATCTCTCGGTACATCTGAACGGGAAGATTGCTTCATTCCCGTTAGGGACATTCGTTGCCAATGTGCTGGGGACAGCGATATTAGGCATGTCGTGGGACATTGCGCATGTGCCCCTTGGAGGAGTAATCGGGTGCCAGGTGCTTCAGGGCATTGAGGACGGGTTCTGCGGGTGCCTGACGACGATTTCGACGTGGGTAGCCGAACTGAGCAGTCTCAAGCGGAAGAACGCGTACATCTACGGGGCAAGCAGTGTGGTGGTGGCCCTGGGGGTGATGATCGCCATCATGGGAGGCCTTAGATGGAGCGATGGCTTTAGTGCCTTGCAATGCGTCCTCCCATAAGGGGGGCAGCCGTTGTTTCTTTCACTCTCTAGACTTGGTGGCATAGCGGCGGTTTTGGCGGCTTCTTCCGAGAATGAGGACCGTTTACTATTTGGAGATTTGGTATTAGAAGCTGGCCGCATAATGACTAATGTCTGTTCACGGTGTTTTCCGCCTTGGGGATTCTTTGGTAGAGTATCGAATCGACCAACGGCTCCAAGCGTGAAAAAAATAAAATAGAAATAGGCGAGAAGTTCCAGTTCCAGCTGCGCGGTTCCCTAACGGTTCCGCGGCTCTTGCAGTTGCCCACCACCTGAGGACCTGAGGCTTCCGCTGCTTCGGCTTCCCCATTTCTGCTTTCTCCTGTTGTCACCATTTTCCCTCTTCCTCATTTTTGCAATACTGACTCTGTTGGACGCCCCTGAATCCCATCACATCCCCTCCTGTTTGCTGCTAATACGATTTCTACTTTAGAGAGCACGATTTCTTTGGTATCATGGCTATCGACTTGGAAGAAGAACTGCTTCCCCTCACGCAGCCAACCTGCTCGGCTCGTGACAAAGATGACAAGCCTTGTCCAGGGACTCCTCATATTCACTGTCCAAAGTGTCTACTCGTTTCTGTATGTCAGCGTCGTCAAGTTGTTTGCCCCTGTTCAGCTAGCTGATGATGAGAAAAGTACTGCGACGAAGTATGCCGGCAGGCGCACTGGGAAGACCACAAGGCGACCTGTTCGAAGGACATCCAGCATGACCCGACTGATCAATCTGATTTCGAACAGCCCGTCTTCAACGGCGTGCGGTTTTGGGGCGAGTACGCCGCGACGGATATTTTGAACCTTGAGAAGAACGAGGGAGCGTACTATAGCGAGACGTTGAATATTCTCTTGAGTGGCAGTGAGTCCTCCCCTCCCCTAATTCCTAATCAGAACTATAGACACGGACGTTTTGGTAACGCTCCCTAGATTCATCACTACGACACATCATCTATTCGGTTGTTAATCTTCCAGAGACAGCGTCTCCCAAGTTCAATGTAGTGATTTCTGAGGTGTCCGCGCCGCACGTCGTCCGGACACTGTTCTCGTTGCTCCTACTTTTTGACCGCACGCAAGATCCAGCTCTCAACGCCGAAGCGGTTGTGCATCTGTGGTACTCTGCCAAGATGACCACCGAACAATATCAGTATATCGAGAAAGTGGTGGGGCGCCCTCTGGAAAGGCTTTTTGCCGACGTCGACGACTTCTACAACTCGGGTGCCACGCCGGGAGATTACTGTAGAGGAAGCTGGGCCACTCCGAATGCTGAATTGAAGATTGACCTGAATTACAATGAGTGGTTGAGCCTTCGGAAATTCCTTGCAATACCTTCCATGAGCCATGAAAATGCACAGCTTCTCAGGCTTCTGGACTTGAAGAAATTTGGTGAGCCGTTGGGGCGAGCTTTAGCGAGGATGACTCGAGCTCGAGCGGCGGGGATGATGAAGTGGCGACAAGATGGAATCCTTTTGCCATATGGTCATCCTCGAGATGGCTTCGACGTCCTAAACCCGTAAGTATTCCTCCGAGAACTTGGGTCTTATTCAACTCTCACTCGTCACAGGATTTTGTTCACTGCTACAGATGGCTTTGCCGCTGGTGCCACAGCAGAGCCCCTTTGTGAGTGGCCGATGGAATTGCTTGATTACCAGGATTGTCCTGCTCCAAATGACGTCTACGGAAAAATGTTCTTTTATGTCCGTCATCTGCTCGTCAAGTTTCAGCTCAGACTCAGAGACGTGTCGCTGTCGATTCATGTCAACGCTCAGGAGCCTGAACAACTTCCGGGCTTTATCTATCGGACTTATGGATCACACGGTCCACTCGCGTTTGACCGGATCGAGGTATCTATCCCTAGCAATTTTCCCCTTCAAATGTGTTTAATGAATGCTTGTGCTAATAATGAAAGGTCGGAGACCTCTGGGATGTCGCTCCTTTAGTGTGCTTTGTCGCCTTCAGCAGGTTTTTGCGTCACCAGGACGAAAACCCGTTCGCAACAATGTTGACTATTACACGTGAGAGCGTGACACAGCCGCTCCCCTCTCTCCAGAAGCAGCTGGCGGATGAAGATTTATTGGTGGATGCCTTTTCGAATACTCCACTGGACAAGCATGTTCCACCTGTGGGGATTGCAACTGACCAGAACCGACTTGCTGTAACTATGCGTCGACGGATCGGTCTCTTGATGTGGCGTAGCTGGGACCAGTTTTCTGACCGGTGAGTGTCACTACCCATATGGGCCTCCATTTTTGTTGCTAATAACGGTTTAATAGCTTCTTGAACTCCCCCCCACACGATTTCCTCGCTCTTGATCCTCGCAACAAGTCCAAAGAAGTGCGCAGCGTTATGACAACTGGACTGCTGGGTATGCAAGTGAAGTCCAAGAATACAATTGCCCGCAGATGGCCCAACAGACTGGTTCATGCAAAGCATGATAGCCCAACAACGCGAGACTTTAATCGCTGGGTCGGTTGGGCCGACAACATGCCGGAACGATGGATGGAATGGAAGAGGACTGAGGATTTCAGTCGTAAGGAGTGGCTCAAGTGGTACGGCATCGCCGTCTGTGATGGTCAGATTTTCCCTCATCCGGACTATGAACCTGAATCATCCACCGAAGATAAGGAGGATGGTGGGTCGAAGCTCGGGGACGGCAATGATCCAGCCATCGAGACGCCAGAAGATGCCACTGAAGACAATGGAAGTCTCGATGATATCAAGATGAGTGACGACGAGGACTGCACTGACGCAAACGACGGATCGAAGGATGCGACAGCGAAAGAAGATGACAAGGCTAAAAAGAAGCCGAAGAAGCCAAAGAAGAAGAAGAGCAAGAAGAAGGGAGGGAAGTAGGATGGCGGTCTTTGCTTACCGAAGAGAACATTGATGGGGGAAGACAGGGTATAGTAGTATCACCAATGGCTATGGAGCATCATATCAACACCACACACGCGGTTTGTTGACATGACTACTCCGTATTACTCTCCGTCTTAGTTTTTTTCCCTGACTGACTAATTGTTTACAAATCATTACCTCTCAGAACGGTCCTGTTGAGTAATCTCTAAAGTCAACATCAAGCACCATGATATAAAAGACGGGATCCCAGAGATGCTTGGCACCCTGAAGAGATGCAGCTGGAGCCCACCGGAGCCCCGAAGTCCGAGAATTGATCTGCGAAATGCCGCTTCAGAAGTGAGATATGGAGACATATCCTGACTAATACGTCAATGAGCCAAGCATTTCATTCCAAAGCACGTTCACTCAACAAATGAAAAAAAGCACTGATGCAGATGACGATTTGTTAAGCTTGTATGCAAGCCTCCCACTTGCCCACTTACAGGCCGATTGGCGTAGCAGTATGGAGGAGCAGCTGTTCGCACTGTCACGGCGTTAGCTGGGTACCAAAAGATTGCGGTAAGAATAGTGGGTTTGTTGTGTACAGAAGCTCGCTCTTATAGTCCCCCACACTGTGTACCAGTCCTTTCTTTGTATAAGCTTCAGAATTGGAAGTCGATTGACATTGATTTGGAGTATAAAGTCTTGGAATCCCCACCGATGACCTCAAATCATAAACTTTGCAACATCAAACGAACTTGGGCATCTTTACCATCATCATGGCTCAACAAAACCCCCCCTATGAACTCATCTACTGGCCTGGCATTCCAGGTCGCGGAGAGCTGGTCCGTCTGCTCTTTGAGGAAGCCGGCGTTCCATATGCCGACCTCGCGAAAACTCCACAAGAAGCCGTTGCTGCGGTTCTGAACTACTCGGGCGCTGAACACATCGGAGACGAGAAGAACCCAGCGATTTTTGCGCCTCCTTTGCTGAAGCAGGGCGATGTGCTGCTTAGCCAGACACCCAACATCTTGCAGTACTTGGCGCCTCGCTTGGGATTGGGCGCTGCGGATGAGGTTGGCGGGTTTCATCTGAATGGGATTGTGCTGACGATTTTGGATGGGCTGTTGCTGGAGCCGCATGAGACGCATCATCCCGTGGCGACCGGCTTGAATTATGAAGACCAGAAGGAGGAGGCGAAGAGGAGGGCCAAGGCGTTTAGGGAGGAGAGGCTGCCCAAGTATTTGAGGTACTTGCAAAGGGTCTTGGATGGGAAGGCGAGTGGTGAGGGGGCGTGGTTGTATGGAGGGAGGCTCACGTATGCGGATTTGGTGCTGTTCCAGGTGAGTTGAGGAGGATCCCTTCTTTTGGAAGATTGAGCTGACATTGAGGTAGTGCGTTGATGGCACGCAGTATGCGTTCCCGAAGACGGTGGCCCAGTTTAAGGAGTCGGGCGAGTATGATGGTGTGTTTAAGTTGTACGAAGCGGTTAAGGAACGCCCGAATATTAAGGCATATTTGGCGAGTGAGAGGAGGGTTGGGTATGCGAATGGCATTTGGAGGCACTACCCTGAGCTCGAGGAGGATTAAGGCGGGCTGGTCGATGGACAACCCTCAGTGGTCTAGGTACAAGACTTTTCAGGCTACATAACAATTAACAATGTAAAAGGCTATCATTTTGGACTGCTCGTTGAGTCGTTGAGTCTCAAGCAATTGCCATATGTGTTGGGTTCTGGTAGAGGTGACAGATAGACGAGAAATGAGACAACAGCAGCCACATATGGAGACTAGAATATGTGATTAGTCGTGAGACATTTGAGTCGCATCTTGACAGCTTTTCCCCCCTTTTCGGTGGGTGAGATTTAGGCAGACATCGGCACTTGATGTAGGCTTCCTGATAGGAGCAGGCCATGCTAATGATCGAGACATTGTCGTGCTGAGACGTACGAGCTAACATGCCACTGTCCGTTTGGCTGTCCCACTTGAGGACCAATACATCTCATTCACGAGTCAAGTACAAGGATTCATGCATACTGCTCAATTTTTCACGTCGAGCTCAACGCTTGTTACTAATCTTCACGGTGTTATACTTCAGACTGGTGCGGTCGCGTGAAAGTGACAAGAACACTGTATAAAACCGACTTCCCGTTGTGCAGCTGTACGGAATACCTAGAGTAGCACGATAACACGTGAGTTGATCTAGGGATTGTGTGCGTATGTCCTTGGATGCCTTCTCAGTTGGCCCTTTATCGTGTATAAAGCACCGCTCTTCCCTCTTGTGATCTACTCCTGATTTCTTCTCTTTAACAACATTCCTCTCTATGGATTTCCAGTTAGGATTTCATTGTCTTTAATATCTTCGATCATTACAGCTTATTGGTGTTTATTTATACCATATGATACTCTTCATCTGGCACACACACTGAACTTTCCGGACAAGGAAGAACGACTCCTCATTTAACCGGGGACATGGCTGTCATCCCATTTGTGATCTGGAAGTTGAGATTTGAGAGAAGTGGATAGAAGGATATGAGAGGTAACATCAAATTTCTGGAAACTTATTATATAGAGGATGCAGCTGCTGACTACCTACTCAAACAGCAGGGAATTTACAATCGTGCCAAATCTGGGGTTCAACTTCCGGTTTGTTATCCTGAATATATCACGATAATATCACAGAGCTGCACGATGCGAAAATTATACTCGAGGACTTAATAAGAGAGCCGGCATCTGTGTTTCTATTTTGCGTAAGAATCCATCCCTTGAAGGAAGTTCCGTGAGACATATCATGTTCAAAATCGAGATGGCTGCACATGGTTGCTGTGTCGTTCTTTAATCTGACAACGTCCACAGGTGCTGTGTTTACAAATACTACAACCACTGTAAACTCTTATTTTTATTGAAACACACGCCGCCTCGAGTTTCAACGCGGAGAATATTTCCATTATTGACATGTATTCCTCCCACAGCTGGTATGTCTAGGAACCGAGGACTACACAGTAGAGTGGCCAGACTCTTGGAGATGAACCCAGAACACCGTTATGCGTGGTCCAAGTCTAATATCCAACTTATCTTTCACATCAAGACATCCGTGGGCTTTCATCCCCGAGTCTTCTCACTTCTTGTTATTTCATCTTCTTATCTTGAGACAGCGTGTGAAGGCGCATCACTTTACGGGCGTTGGAGTACCGCCTCTGTTACCTAGGAGTGGTAAGAGTTTTACTTGGGGATGCTATCACCTTCGTCAGGAAGTGTCAGTGGAGATTCGGAGGTTGATCGAAATGGACCATACGACTCACTCTGTGAAGGCCGCATGTATGGTGGTCACGTTGTCTTGATCTACTACTACTGCCGACTCTATTGTGAAAGAAGGACACAATATTCGCCAACTGTGCTGGTGGTTTATGGTCCGCAGCACTCCGAGACTCCCACTTCAACTCCCTACAGTATGAATATGAGAGTAACGCCTTTACCGAATCCGTTTAAACCTTCGACATTACAGAGACACCGCTTTCACCTGGTACCGAAATTTGGCTACGATCCTTGAGGAGTCAGTCGTGCGCTTTCCCATCCCAGATATCTCTTTCCAGGGCAACCCCAACCAAGTGACTCTCTTAGGCGGCAACCAAGAGCAGACGCAAAATATCAGACCCTATGCACAATTCTGCGGGCAGAAAGACTCAAGTCAGGTCTCACCCACGCTCACTAAGATATACCAGAGTTAGAGCAGGAACTACCTAATGCAATGGGCATCGACGACGCAGAATTGCCTTTACTAAATGCCACTACGCTTGAAACGTCCTTTGGAAATTGTTATTGCATATATTAGCCTGGGGAACCTTGACCTTGTCGATGCTCCATCACATGGAGCTGAAATTATAGAGGAACGGATCCCTCCCAACTCGATCACGCAACCCAGCTCCCTCGATTGTACCCCGTGGGAGATCACCCTATCATTACGGAGATGTTCAACGGAAAAGAAGACGTCGTATATTTCACAAACTCAACCTTCACGCCCAGGATCCCTTTAAGACCGTCTATCTTCTGGGAATCCTCAAGAGGATCAGCCACCTCGCAAACCTAAGGTAGATTTTGTTGTCACCTTCGGCCTGCTACGACTCTCTCACGCTGGGAAAACCTGGAACAAGAAATGATATGTCTCAGCGCGCTCAAGGAGATCGAACCCTCGGCTTAGTCACTTGCGCCTTTACGTTATGCTGGCTTTGCTTATACGCCTGGTTCTGGACTGTCAGATGGCGCGTTGCAGCGTGTTCAGTGATGATTTTATTGGGGATAAGAGGTGTCCCCCCTCCTTGTAGGCTTACAAACGTACCTGTCATCAACCAGGTCCTGTTCTGGCATTTCGAGCGGATCGTAATGGAAGTCTGGCACAGAGTTGGGCTGTGGTGAAAACCATCAGAAAGTCACTTCACAGAATCGGGATTGGTTTGCCAAACTAATCAAGGACAAGAATATACCCGAGTGCAGCGTTACCCAGGCGCATTCGAGACCTATTCTCAGCAGAACAACTGGAACTCCGCCATAGCTCACGCTGTTCTGTACTGAAAATGGTTGGCGTTTATAGGGGCCCTCTACCGTGCTGCAATTCTCTCGATTCTTACTCAGTCGTTGCCGCCGTCTCGCTAAGCCATGGCGATGAGTCGTGCTGCCAAGGAGAAACGTTGACAAACGAGGCTTTGGGCCAGACATGGTGCCACGCACCGATCCCACATGTACTGGATGTAGTGCCTCCATTATCTTCAGACGTCGATTGTGGACCCAGACGTAACGGAAATTAGACCTTTTGCGCGAACTGTTCGACGTGTGCTTTCATACCAGGTGGCAGCCTCAATCGGCCTTTCCGCAGGAAAGAGGCCAATAGTCTCTATCACAGTCCTAGGCATCCTTGGGGATCACTGAGTTGAGTATCGGGGTCACGCTCACGAGCATCTTCACAGTCTGGGGTGTATCCGGCGGACCAGAAGGTGGAGAAGATTCAACAGCTCTATTTGTTACATGCATCATCTGCGCCAAGGCAGAAGAGTCGTCAACCAAAGCGACCATCCAGTCTCAAGTCCTTAAAGTAAGAGACGGCTGTGTGAGAATCGGTGATGGTGGTGGGAACTACCATTTTCGCAACTCGAACAACAGGTCCCTCGGGGCAAAGGCTTGTTATACATGAAAGAATGAGTAATGCTCTTGAAACACATAAAAATTGCTATTGACACAGATGGGCTTTCAATTCTTTCATCTTGAACACCACGCTCAACTATTACAACAAGGCAGTCTGTGGGTTTCTGCCTTCGCGTCAACTACAAGCAGGAAATAACTGACAAAGTGTCTTCCTCATCACAGCGGATACCGGCGATGACCGTGGATCTACATCCACAATGACCCTTCGAGAATGTGTTGAATCTGGAAAAAAAATTGAAAACTACATCTATTGATGTGAAAGGTATAGCCTAGCTACGAGGGCCAAGGGCGCGATGTTGTGGGCGCTTGGCTGTGGTCGACCACAACACCGCTTCTCAGCCAAATGCCTCAACAAAGCAGCTATTTACAGAGTGGTTGAGTCCTTCTTGTTATTCTCCTTTCCCGACAGGTTCTTCGTCGCCATCTTTATGCCCGTTTGCTTCTAGTTGACACCTTGTCGACCCAAGAACGTAAGCGAGCTCTCTTTGGTCACATTGTTCCCTCTCTGGAGATCATGGCTCCAGTTGCTGTACCACATAACACTCAACGCAACACCTATAGCTAGCTATCTAACCGTAACGCTCATTGTCAACTGTATCAGTAATGAAGTCGTCGAGAAGATTAAGACGGCGGGCTGGGATGTTGATAAAACACCTTTCGAAATGATCGAATACCTGAGAACTGCTGTCACCATGCACTAGAAGACGCAATCCATGACATGTTGACAGCGTTCTTCCGAATCCAACGAAAGGATCTTAATTCCATGAACTCTTTTCTTCAGAAGATGCACTTCTACTGGTCTAGAATCACAAATCGGTTGCCTGAAATGCTAGAAGAGGTCTGGGTGAATGTCGCACTGAATGGTATCAAGACATCCAACCCTAAGCTGAAAAAAATTAAGTAATAGCGCACTATGGAGCAAGGATCAGGATCCTTCGAGGGCCCCTTTTATTGTTTGTGTGTGACTAACACAATCTTGAAAGTACTTCGTAGTGAGGGGGTATATAATCCTGAGCGCGTCTTGTACAACCATATCCTAGTTGCCTACGAGTAGTAACCGGGATCTTACTGTTCTGACAGAGTCCTTGAATCAATAGTTTGCCGCTACCCGTAATTTACACTATTCCAAGTATTTCCCACATACTCCGCTGTGGTATGTCAGTTATAATTCCAGCAGACCATCCCCGTTCTCGTCATCTGATTCAGTATACTTCTGTGCTCTCTATCCAACAATGACTCCGTCGCCCGTCGGCCTGCCAAGGAAAGGATCCTGTATGGAGAGGCTGCGGTCTGACGCGTAACTCGGAGCTTGGGCGTGAAATACGTCAAGCGAGTTACCGCGGCTAGCAGCCAAGACACCGTAGGCTAGCATGTGGATAACCTACGAGTAGTCGGTGCCTCTTATGCAGCCACAGCCGTACCTGGATAATACTCTTGCCTAGGGTATGGTGCAATCGTCTCTGTCGCCGGCGTTCCGGAAGTGAACGTGGCATCGCTGTCCCAGAAGACATACGGAGTAAAGCCACCGGCAAAATGGTTGTATACGCCGAGATGACCGATTCAAGCAAAGAAGCTGTTTGGCCCTCTTAATTCCGGTTTAGTGAGTAGTAGTATACTCATTGGCATGATTATCATCCCCATGAGGCTGTGCATCTGAAGGATTTGGGTACTCAGGATAGGGCACTTGAGTTCTACAAGGGACTGTTGGATGGTCTCCCACTGGCATTAGCACACGCTGTCTCGTACCTCTGCGACAGCGGACTGGATCCCTTGTCTTATAGGTATTCAGCTCTATCGAGAATATCGAGAACTGTGTGAGACGATCTCACGTGGTCTGATAGCGAGTCTGAACGGCAGCTGTTAGACTACGAGCAGAATATAGACACAACATAGACGCTGTCATTTAAGGTGGCTGAAACAAAGAGCGAGAATGCTGTGAATCTCGTCCTCTGGTTGTTGATTGACAACATGGGCCTGTGGCACGGTCTGCGGTACGCGGATCGGGGGTCACGAGTCGGGATCTCATCGTCTTTGGTTGGTTTTACTAGTAGGGTGCATCTATGCGGAGATACGCCTAGCTCATGGCATTTATGATGGAGCTGCTGCGCGTAAGGACCATTCATTTTGCATTACAGATTGGGACATACGCTACTGGATGACACCTATGTGTGACAATTTGTCTGATCACCACGGATGCTAAATTCATGCCACAGCTGATGCCTTCTGAACAGGACGATCCCCCCTCAACCAGACTCTCCCAAAAGGACCAAACCGATGTTCTAGGATGTACACTGCTGTCGCGGACGACACTCCTAGTCACAGCTAGAGGTGTCATTTACATAACGAATTATTGTAAGATAGCTATCCCCTTGACGGAGCATCTATTGTAACAGAAATTTAAGGCATTTTCCCGCTGGCTAAGCCGGCCCTTCTATTCAATTAGGTTCCCCTCAATTGGTTATAACCATCTTCTCCACAAAGGCTCTCGAAGAGCTCCAGTCATCCCCCACATATCGTAGGTTTCTCTTTCTGCAGCCCTCGCAGGGACTGAAACGCCATGCTCCGGAATGCTTCCATGAAAAGACGAATCTGTTCAGGTATGGAACAAACCACGGAAATGGCGGCCAATGTGTATGCATTCCATCCTCGAAATCTCGGTCAATTACCCCGATAGCCGCAGGGAGCATTGTGAACTACATTACCGGTTAGTATCACGGCACAAGAGTCATACAGGGATGGTATACATACAGGATCCCCCTTGGTCTGCGACTCCTTCACTATTTTATTCTCCCAATCATCAAAAGTACTCTGTAACTTATCGCCTCCAAAAGTTTCACCAACCTGAATCAACTTGGGGATTTCGGCATGAAGGTGTTTGACCAAATCGGGAGCAAATTCTTCGATGATTGCCCTCAGATCCTTACCGTTATACTGGTCTGCTTTGGTGTTTTTCACATATTGCTCGAACTTTTCCAACCCGGCAGCAAAAGACTGATGTTCTTCAACACATCCATCCAACACACCTTTCTGTCCGGAATAGGCCTCAACCGCAGGGAAGAAATACTCTTCTTCTCCTGTGTGGTGCTTATGTACAATACCGCACCATGATTGGCAGTAGAACAAGAAGTCCAAAATGTCGGATGATTTCGTGATTCCTGTAGCTTGGATGTAAATCGAGTTCAGGTACCGGATCATGGCATTGTGAGCGAGGGCCATTGTGCCAGACACATGTAGAGAGCCCGCAGATGCCTGGCACATGTTAGTGACTCTCATATTTATCACAGGGTCGGATTGAAGAGAAAACTCATCAAACCTTTGTGCCCAGCGCCTTCGGTGTGGGGATTAGAGGATAGGGCTCGTCTGCCCACGGGTCCGCCATGCTGCAATCTTGTGCACAAGAAATAGCCAATATCTAGCAAATTGGTGTGAAGGTGAAGCTATTTATGCGGACAGATAGTATTATTGACTTCACCAGCTAAAAGAAAGAATCCACCTGGGCAGAATTGCCAGCGAGGACGGTCGGATATGGCGAGAGGACTGGTCTTATTAAACCGCTGTACTTTGTACCAGGCTAGCAAGAGTAAAGTATACGCCTTAGCAATTGTAGCTCATATTAGTGGTGGCTTATATGTATTCAGACAAACGAGGGGGCCGTACGAGTATAGTCACTCGGCTCGCTGACGTAGTCATCCCACCGGGTATTTCCCGTCTGGTCGGTCTTATAGGGCGTTGGATTTCAGACCAGGCTGAGGTGGAGAAATCATCTCAGCCATGTTGAATGGTAAGCCGCCACATCGGTATAGACTTCGGCAATACTTATGTCAGCTCCTATCTTTGGTGTCATTGGAAGTATCCGTTGGGTATTATATAAGGATGCGAAACCATGCTCTTATAGCTGTATTTATATAGACTAGACTAGTTACCCGTTAGAGTGTGAGGACTTCGCCTCCTTCGTGTTCAGATGTGGCCAATCAATTCAGCCGTAAACAAAATCATGTTTCGCGATACCCGTTAGTATGTACTTTTAGGGATGGAAATAGCGTTCGGGGACAAGAAGTGAGTCCGGGACAGTTTACCATGGTGTAGAACTGCCTCGAATTGTTCAATGAGAATGGTGGGACAGCCCTGGGTGGGCACCAGTGGGATCATATAGAGCTTTTTGCGTTGCATAGATCTACCCCTCGAATTCCTTCACACGGAACCACGAGCGAATCAGCCTTCCATCCTACTGCTGGATAACGGCAAATATTGCAAGGTTCTTTGACTATTCTTTGAGAGCAAATTCATCGGATGACAAATACAAGTACAACGATCAAGGTGGCCAAGATAACGCTTTCCTAAAAATAGCAAGATGCGAAGCTATCATGCGAGTCTATTGCCAGCAAGCAGGGTTCATTGCCTTAAAAGGTGACGAGGATGGTGCCGATCGTCCGTGTTCAGGACTACGATCTCTGCCTACCGGAATATATATAGTACACGCCCTATAAGGGTCAAATAATGCCACAAATGATTTTACATGGAGAGGTTTGATTGGCTTACGATGCTAAGTACTTTCTATATAATTTTAAAAGGGCAATACGAGCTACTTCCACACTATTTATTGTTACCTTATATTCTCTACATTCAAGCAGGAAAAAGGCATAAAAGAACTATTAAATCAATTTAGATATCTTGAAATGGGCAGTATTAAGAAGGATAAGCTATTTTTATATTTACAACGTCATGAATTATATCATGAACTCAACGACCTAAGTGTTGAATATATTCACAATATACTAACAGAACTCTACCTCCAACATATAAGCTTTCAGCCTACTATGAACTAGGGGAGTTGCTCAATAATTAGTACTTCAATTCCACAGGAGATTGGTGTAAATAATCCGTATCACAAAAGTCCCTGTTATGCCAGGTATTAAGGACAGGATCTCCTCCAATCTCAGAGACCTGTAATGCCAAAGTCTTCACATGCCTTGGCGTATCCCTTAGTCTCACCTGCCTAGTCTCAGTTTCGCCTCGGAGCTGAAGAGTTTCCTTATTATGAAGTTGAGTTTCGTGGATTATAGGCTGAATAGGGAGCGCGAGGCCATTAACGGCAAGCGTGGTAGTAACGATAGCAAGAATGCCAGGCTGCATGATCAATAACAGGTTATTCCGTTTTATCAGGTAAGGAGTATTAAGTAATATAAATGAGAGATGCGAAGGTTCGATGGATAGATGGCAAGATGCTGATTTGAGAAGAATACTTTTATATATATTATGAATATAGAACTTATATTTTAACTAACTCTGGCGCAACTGTCTTGATAGCTGGAATGTTATGTTATAGAGGGATATGGATCAAGCAGAGCAATGCTAAGTTAAAATATAGGTATATGCTCCTAGGAATGGAATGTAGGTAGTTCAGTATGTCCAAACTACTGGAAGACTTCAAAAACCGGAAGAACGAGTCTCAGTGAAGCTTGTAGAGCTTGATCATCTCTGCATTCCGCAAAGCCGTGAAAGCGAGAGGATCAGCAACGAGGACGATAACATAGGGCTTAGAGGGATCTCGCGGCAGGCATCAATATTTGGCCATGCCGATAGAACGATCACATGGCTATACCATGTTGATACTCTTTTCTGCCCGGAAGCTCTGTTTCAGTGGGGGAGCCTTTTCAGTCTCGAACTTAAGCCCGATTTGGAGCATGCGATCGAGCGTGATCTGAGAAAAATTGAAGCGCGGGACAACGTCACTTCTTGGGATACAGGACTGTTTCAAGATGAACGAGATGTGGCCGACATCGTTTCTCATAGGTCGGCAGACAACAACAGCTCCACCATTGTGCTGAAAATTGTGTGAACCCTTGTTTCAGTTCTCCCTTGACTTTGCAGGAGCTTTGCTTGAGGCCCGATATGTGGCTCGCAATATCAGATTGGCACGTCTTATCTGTTCATCATGGGCACCCGGTTCTTATCGGCGCATTATTGCGTGTCCTAAAGGAATTCGAATACTGTAGCGACGAGTACGACCTATTTGTTCAGGCATTGACCGAATTGATCCTCAGAAAATACCTTTCATAATTGGAGAAGGAAGTCTTTTGAGCCGCATGATGCGGTGAAAACGTTGGAAAATTGACCACACGAGCCGCGTCGGCATCACGCGAGCATGCATCCTTTCCTCTAGTACCATGACGGACATGCCGTTATATCCAGAGGATTCTGAATGTGAAGTCCTGGGATCCACCCCAAGCCAGGAATCAGACCACGAGTGCCATGGGCGTGCTTTATCGGAGACTTGCATCAGTGGACGAGAACGAGGCAATTCGAGATGCATTTCGCGAGGTTGATGCGCCGTTTCAGAGAATTGAAACGAAGGAAATAGTCAAGATCGGTATAAATGTCAAAATAGTTCATTTTATAGTTTCATAATATTTTCTTATTAGATGATATTTTGCTTCCTAGATGCGTATAAACAGGATGTTTATTTATCAATTACGGATCAACAGTATGAAGGCTCATAGATGCATTGGAAATGATTGAATTCGACACGCTTGCTGATCCTAACTGAGGTGGGAAAAGCTGCTGCTTAAATGTATTAAAACATTCTAACTATCGCGGTCCTTGAACTAGTTAATATAGTTATCATGAGATTGTCATAGACTTACGGATCCGGCTGTTGTTGCAAGCTAGTTAGGAATGAAGGAATATGCCGTGATGTGGAACTATCCGTTACTGAGATCGATACCTTATACGATACAGGCTTCAATATACTACTGTCGAGCTATATCTAGACTCATACAATGCAACAAGAAGAACTTGATATTGTAGTAGCGCACGAGGAGTCGGATATTCTATGTTGATGGGCGATTTCGATTCCATCATTTGTATCCCTATTCCTTCTTTGAATCATCATTTAGTCCACCTAATAGACGTCCATATACTCCGAGTTCTACCTAAATTTACTTCCTGGGTGACCCATAATAATTCCGGCATCTAAGTAGGCTTATTAGCACGCTCCAAACAGTTGAGAGGGGATATGACTTACCAATGATGACCTCCTGGCCAGTCATGGAAGTATTCTTAGCCGTGGTGATGAAGGCCTCAGCGCAGTCGTCAAGATAAGTCTAAAGAAGTCAGAATATTTTTTTTAAAGAAATTCTGGAAGGAAAGGCTTTTCTCATACCTCGTGTCTCAATGTAGATATGTCTTTCATTGCTTGGATGTTGGCTTCTCCGTAGCGTAGCCCCTACATAAAAGTGATGAGCATTTACCAACAAGGTTAGCCGCGCGGGGGAAAACAAACCCATTCTGTGAGCAAGATGCCAGGGAGAATAGCATTGACGCGAATCTTAGGTCCTTGAGTAAAGGCGAGATTCTTCATTAGCTGCAGCCCGGCAGCCTTGGTAACAGAGTAGGCCATGCTGCTACCGCTGTTGGCGACTCCCTGTGTTGAACTTAGCAAAACCTGCTTCTATTCTAGCCATATGTGACTTCTGCTTACCGCAACTGAAGACGTGATTAAATAGACGCTACCTTCGGGATTCGCATTGAAGATCGGCGCGGCTTCTTGAATCAGCTGCAGATGGGACAAGACATTAACACCCCAGCACTAAGCGAGTTATCAGCTATTTTCTGTCCTTAATATGCTCCGGTGAATATGTTTACCTTGTTCCATTCATCATCAGTCAGAGCGTGGAGATCGCCAAAGTTGGAGAGCTTAGTCCATCCAGCATTTGCAACAATAATATCGAGTCCACCGAGGTTCTTCACAGTTTCCTGGACAAGGCGAACATTGTCTTCCCTTTTCTCGGCGTCCTATTGCTTGTCGCATCAGTCTTTTTGTCAAGGGCGGTAGAGAGTGGTCATCGAAAAATGCTTACACCCTTGATGACGAATGTCTTGCAAGAGTATTCCTTTTCCAAAGATGCAGCGACTTGTTGGGCAGCCTCTGCGTTGGAGACGTAGTTGATGGCGACGTTGGCACCCTCTTCGGCGAATCTCTTGCAAATCAAGGCCCCGAGACCTCTTCTCTGTGGTTACTGCAGGATCTCTCCTCATTAGGACATAAAGCGTACCTGGAGCCTCCGGTAACCAGCACGTTCTTTCCTTTCAGTGAATAAGGCATTTTTCTAATATTTATTTACAACTCAAACTCAGTGATGAAAAGTCAAGCGTTTCATTGGTATTCCTATATATACCTAACCCCGTATAACCGTGAGTAATCAATTAATGTTAGCTTGCAACCAAGCACACGCCGTTGTCGGGCCAAGCATTGCCCGTCGTCCATCATTGCCATAGTTGGTGCTAATAAACCTACTAAGGGTTTTGTGGGCATAATTTACACACATGATATGTCAGCACTCGAGGATTATGTTCCTAATTTCTATAATTTGTGCTACTATTCTATGACAAAGGAAATGATCGTTGGTCATTGATTGCTCTGAGTGGTATCAGTTCTTCTTTCAATGTCAGCTTTTCAGCCTCTCGCAGCACCTTGTCATCAGACTTCCACATGAGAGGTAGCCAAGGCGGATATTTAAACAAAAAAGGCAGCAGCTTCGGCCGGACAATGACATGAAGATGCAAGTGGTGAACCGAGACAATGTCCGGATAGAAGATCTTGCCTACAAAGGGCCGCCGGCCTCGGTGGTAACCGGAGTGTATTGCAGAGGAAGATACGTCGGGGCACCGCTCTTGAAGGAGGCGATGTTTCACATCGTTCATCGAGCGCACTAAAAGGTTTCAACAAAATGTCTCGGTTAGTTGAGCGCTTCGAAGGAATGGAGGGTGGTGATGTTGGGTCTTACGGAGGTCAAGGTGTGTGGAGTTGAGACTCTCGATATCTCGGGCGACGTGCAGCTTGGGCATGATGAGCCAGTGGATCTGCCCTGCCAGACGTATATTGTCAACGGCGACGATTTGATCATCCTATGAAAATCTCAGTGCTAATCGCCAGTATTCCAGTCAAGATGATGTAGATGACTCACCTCGAAGACTATGCTTGCGAAATTGGCACGGTTGCAAAAGATACAGTTGTGCTGGACACGCTCCGTCCACTGCAAATTGAAGAGGTAATCGAAGATTCGCTTAATTGTTTGCATTGTTGGATACGGTATATCAAGTGAAGACAAGACAGAAAAGATGGTGAATAGTGTCAACATTGGAATATGGTGGCGCTCAGCAGCTGGCTTTATGAGGACACGAAGTTCCATGCCAATCTTTGTCAACCTTGAATTCACTATGTAGATGTCCCAGCCATAGCATAGCCATAGGCATTGATCATGCAGCCAGCTCAGGCTCACCGACGCTACTCTTTTGTCTTGTAGGGGACAATGAAGACTGAATACAGGGCCTTTCAGGGCAGTACATAAAAGCCTTGGAGCCTGGGGCGCTGTAAAAGGCGCAACGTGGCTGTGCATCAGCCAAATGACCACATCACACATCAACATTGAACGCCTTACATGCAACACATTCGAGCCGTGGGTCGAAGTTAAAAAAAAAAGAATTTTATTCGATATTGCATGAACCTGACCGATAGTCTCTGACACAAAGTAGGGCGATGTCTGAGTTAGGATAGTTGTGATGAATGGGTTTGAGGGTGAGGCGCATGTCGAAGGCATCTTTGTTAATCTCCAGCTTTTGCCGAATGTTTGTGTGTGATAATTACGGAGTAATACATGGGGATTTGTGGGTAAAATAGACGTCAATGTTGATAGCAGAATGGAGCCGACTTGTGGAATGAAAAGGGGTAGCGAAATGAAAGCTTACTGTCAGCAGAAACACCTTCTCATACTACTAATACTGCTAATCATAAGAGACACAAGCTGTCCCCGGCTGCAGATTTCTGGGACGACTTTTATATTCATATTTACCAATACAAAGAAGACCCACCATCTGCCGCAAGTTGGGAATGCTGTGGTGTGACGTGGAAATACTGAACAAGAACATACATTTGCCCTAATCACCTCGCTCATCAGACATCTGAATCGCTACCCAATCCATTCTGCTTCAATAAACCACATGCGTGACTTCTCCGGTTTCCAGATATTGTTAAATTTATAGCGCCCATCAGCCTGCCTAAACAGCTCTCTCCAGTCGTCTGGCTCCCTCTCTCTCGCATTCACAGTGACTTGCATAAAGATATCGAGGGTTCTCATCGCGCGCTCTTCAATATACCCTGCCGTTCCAGGTTCTGGCAAGGCCCCATCGTTGATAATGATTTTCGCACCCGGTCGTAACGCTGGGACGAGGGCTTGCAGAATCTTCACGCAGTACTTGTCTGCAAAGCCGTGGAAGATCATGCGGAAGAAGTAGGCTTCCGCACCAACCGGCTGCGGCGTGAAGAAGTCATGAGTTGTAAGTTGAACTCTGGATTGAAGAGCTTCGGGGACTTGGCCAATGGTTTCTGCAGAGCGCATTCCGGCTTGGTCCTGGACGATGAAGTTGAGCGTTGGAAACGCTTCCGCGATGGCAAAGGAAACGTATCCTTGATTCCCGCCCATCTAGATAGATCTCAGTTATGTATCCAAAGAATGATAGCTTATAAGGAGTTTGTTACTCACGTCTACAACTGTGGCACCTTCAGGCAGACTGCCCCATGGATATCCATCTACAACCAGTGCCAGGGAGTATCCTTCCCCACCACCATGAGCTTGCATGGCGAGGTTATATCTCTTTGCGAAGGCTTCGTCTTTTTGAATGAAGTCAAACCAAGGGAGCTCATGGTTATAAGCCAGATTAACACCAGTCTCTGTTGACTCCTCACTAGCCGGCCACTTCTTCATGGCATTGACAACATTGGCAATAGGCAACCATAGATCGTTGCACATGAACCCAACCCAGTTGTTCAGTGGCATGTCTTCGAGTATAAGTCTTGAAGTGCGCGTGTGTGCGACGAATCCCTTTTTGGGCTCGACGAAAATGCGGTTTGTGATGGCATGGCGGATGAGGCGACGCAGGTTGAGCATTGGAACATCAAGGCCGTCATTGAGCTCCACAACCTTGGTCGTGAGGTCCTCGTAAGAGATCATGCCCTCTAACGGGACGGCCTGGGCAACCTTGAATTCCCATATTGCTTGGAGAGATAAGTTGTTGACACACTGAGTTGCGGCATAGGTCAGCTCCGCAATGTTATACTATTCCATGGAGAAGTTGATGACCTACATCCCAGGCCAAGTATCGCAATCCTTCCTTTGGGCCTACGGCAATGTCATGCAGCTCTCGAGTTAATGATATGAGCTCTAAACGAGCTTTGCACGGCTCCTCATCCTGGGGAGGGATAGGAAATTCGGCAAGCCCATCAACATCGAATGATGCAGCATCGAGGCCTTTAGAGGTGAGATAGTCGGTGATGATTTTGGTCTTCTTTGAGATCTCTTCGGAAAGAGTCGACATTCGTTGAACTGAAGAGGAGGCCATCGTCAGTGCTACGACCCGGAACTCACGAAACGTGAGGTTGAGAGAGTTGTTTAAATAAGCCAAGATTCCGACCCCTCCTTTAAGAGGTTGGGCGTATTGATACGACCACAATCAATAGTCAGCTCCATCAAGATAACACTAGGATTCATCCAGCCGCACCTGACCAGGATACAGCCATTAGTCCACTGCCATAGCCCTTAGCAATATGTGATCAGTGGCACGCTTGAGTAATAACTTCAATGGACAAGGGTGACTCGTTCAGTGGGGGGAGATGAACAAATCTTCAGGTTATTATGATAGCGGCTTCTGGCCCGTGATGACATGAAACGGGATGTATCCGTGCTGGCTGGCATCCATCAGATCCTTTCTTACGCCTATTAAGTAGATCTCCACCTCCGGTACCGTCCACCCCAGCCCATGTGTGAATGGCTTCATAGAGACACCATGCAGAGCATCGTAAATTATGCTCCTGTTGTAGAGCCCAACCGTCTTCAGATTCTGATCCTTGGGCCACACACCAAGGGGGATCTTGAACACTTGCTCCATGACGTTGACAAAGTTTGCATCGACAACTTTGTTCTTGTTATGCCGCACTGATAGCAAGTCCACGTTGAACGCTGCGAGTCCCTTCTTGACATTGTCGAGAAATTGGGCGACCTGATTGTCTTCGCGCATCGTGCCGTCGTCGCATCCCATCTCGAAACGGAGATCTTGAATCTCGATCCATCCGCCTGGTTTAAGTGCCCTAAAGAGAAATCCTTTGTCAACCCCGATATCCTCAATAGCCTTTAATCCTATACCTTCTTTCACGTTGGGAAGAAGGGGAAGATAACATACTGGTATGCTTGTGATAACAAAGCCGGCCAGTCGCGAATCGAGGACGTCATGTGTCGGATATGGATATAGTCGAGGGATTCCGGAGGAGAGACCCATGGTGCCTCCACATCGTCGACCATAAACCGGACATTGGGCGGCACCCACGGGGGCTGGATGGGACTTAGATCGATCCCCAGAATATCGGCCTCCGGATACTCGTCACCCACTTCCGCAATGTGTGGTTAGCCATTGTCCACTATATCCACAGAGCTTCAAATCATCGCTGGCGCAAAGGTAGGCGTTCTACTTCGTAGGACTTACTATCAATGGCCCAAATTCCGGTCCCCGTCCCAAGATCAAGGATGTTTTGTGGCTTGTCGAGCGGCGCGAGATGGAGCTTGCCGCTGCACACGTGTATAATCATGGCATGCTTCATGTCCTCCCTCTCCTGTTCCGACTCGTCATTGGGGAACACATATCGTCCCTCCTGGAACTTGTGGTATCGCCGGCTGTTCTCGAAGGCATAGTCGCGCACAGTCGTGCAGATTGAGGTCGACGCTCTGGACGCCGTGTCGGACTCGTAGCCTGCATCGCTTGCTGTGTCATTGGGGTTCGTATCGGCCTCGATCGATGATGTGCGGTTCGCCGGACGTTCTGCCGTAATGGGGAGGGTCTTTGGAGACGGAGTGGGAGACGGAGAGGAAGCCGGAGAGGGCGATTCGACCGTAGGGACGGCTGTGGCGTCGACTGGCCTTTTTTCCATCGTCACAGCCACACGCGAAGCTTTGATGAGATGGAAATGGGGCCTTGGCTCTGTACTCGTAGGAAATGTCACGGGCTGGCACAACCCAGGCGTCACTACGGAGTCTATCTCGCGAACAGAATCACTACAAACATTTAACAACAAAAGATCGTGATGGCATGATGATTACGAAGCCTTAGTTGGTAGGATTTGCCATGGAACATAGACCATACTATTATAGTACGTTGTGCTAGCCTGTCTGTAGTGTAGACAGGGGGGGTTAGGCAACCTCTCCACATTCATGATGTTTGCCAATCGGCCATCTGGAGCGACATCATGCAGTCGATTCCCGGCATTTAGGGTATGGTTACTTCGTATATAGTGCCTTTCTTGGCAACGGGCGTCTTCATCATTAGGACGCCGGCTAAACGGCCCATGTGTACTCCGTACTCCGTAGGCTGATTGCATATCGAAGGGTTGACATTAGCGATAGTTTTATAACCCCTCAACCTCGGTCTCCCATATGTACTCCGTACCTAGTCTGGAACACGCTATTATCCGTGATGAGTTTGGTGGGTGGCATAATATTCCTAGACCAGTCGTCAACATTATGCCATCTTCAGACCCCTTGGCCATCGGATGGATCCGACACAATCCGAAAAACCCATTTGCACTAACATTGGGTCAGTTTATGTTCAGCCATTTCTCGTATACATACGGCAACCTTCCAACCACGTGCTAGCTTATGCAGGACCTGACTTTTGTACTTTGATCCTCTTGATGCGTTGTGGGCTCAAAAGATCCTCGTCCACCCATACTGGCCAATTCGGCCGTCCATTCTTCCAATGCACTTTGTACCGACGCTTGCCAGGTACATTTTCTTTCATTTCCAGAATATCAATACCCATGTCCAGACCTTCGTGGCGTTCCTCAAAGTCATGAACCATCTGCTCGTCAACTATATTTTTCCTTGGTTCCCAGCTCTCGCTGCCATCAAGGGCCCACCGCACATAAAACCAGCTCTTGAGCCGTCTGTCAAGTATGCAGTCTAGTTCATAGGTAGTATTGTCCACGGACTCCGCGTTGTCCTGCGTCAAGAGGTTGACCGGCATCTGCTGCTAGCGTTGTAGATTGCTCATCCGACTTCGTCATATCTCGCTTCTTCCTCTGCTGCTGCTGCTGCTGCTGCTGCTTCTTCTTCTTCTTCTTCTGTCCTACGGGGTTTCGACTCCGTTTCCGTGACAAAGCTACGCGCTTTGTAGGCGGAGTTTGGATAATAGAATCGACATCTCTGCTTGCCACAGTTCGCTTTGGTCGTAATGTCTGTGTGCTCAATTGTTTGGATTGTTGGGTAGTTTTGGGGACTAGGGCAGTGGGTTCACCAGCTAGCTCGTCAACGATATCATGCCGTGGTCGAGTGGTCTACTCGTGTCAAATTCGAAACCACTTGATCGGATCATGTGGATGTCTGGGGTAGACTGTGGATCATTCAAAGAGTCCAGGCTGTCCGCCTCGTTGCGGTGGTTCCTGCGGGTTGAGTTGGCGATAGTAAGTGGCATGGGCGGCAAAGGTGTAGCGAGCGATGGGTGAAACTGATGTCCCGCTTGCCTCGCTCTCAACTGCTTGATTTGCAGTCCGAGCATCGCAACTTCAGCCCGGCATTTCCGAAATCCAGTGGCTGCATCGTCCAGCTCGTTCCTGAGACGCATTATCTCGCTCTTTGCTTCTTCATGGCCTCTCTGTTGTTCTCTGCGCATTTCGGTCAGCTGTTTACACAAACTAGCCATCCCGGATTTGATCGATCCGAGGTCATCTCTTTGTACATGGTCGTCTCTCCGCATGCCATCGATCGACCGGGCGAACAGGGGGGTCTGCTTCTGGATTCCGCCAATTGTGTCGTTCATCTCTATTTTCCCATGATATTCCGTGTTGGCAAAGCCGTGGGTCCCTCCTTGCAGAGTACTGTTAAGCTCGAATTGCGCAAGGCTGATGGTTTCGGCTGCCAAATTTGCACCTAGCATTTGTGCGGTATGTCCAACCCTAGGTGTTGAACCTTTGCCCGAGTTTGAATCTGATTGAACTCGGGAATTGATGATGCGATGCATGCCTGATGACCTCAAAATCACCGAAGTTTCCAAAAAGACAAGCCGGTTGCTACGTACGAGTTAAATATCCTGTCGCTTCATACGTGTAAACAATGCTTGAGTAACTTACTCTAAATTCTCCTCTATTGGCCCTCGGAGGCACTTTGCACCCAAGGTCCCGTTACATCTCTTGCACCGAAAAAACTCTAGTGTGCTTCCAAAGGTGGAAGTGTCAATTCCCGGTCAGAAAACGTGGCCTAGGTAAGAGAAGTCAAACTTACCATTCCGCAAATTCGCCTGACCTAGACTCTCCAGAAATACCAGACAATTCCCACGATGTAGGATTTTTGGGGGGAGAGTTTGGCGAGAGAAGATTCGGGCCGAAGCGTGTCCAGTCATCGATCAGAGTGTGCAGTTGGGCGTCGCAGTTGGCACACTTGATGTTGCAGACACCAAGGACCATGGTTGGGAAATTGATAGAGAGTTGCCTCAATAGGAAGCAGGAAAAGTGAAGTTTTCTTGGATTTATACGTCAGGTTTGACTTTTCTTTTGTGTCAAGGAAACAAATTGAGTCGTGTCGCGAAATGCAAGGCGTGTGTGTACTGTGCGGCAACATGCCATCGGATGAAGCAACTCAGCCGCATAAATGTGAGATTGCTTCAAGTTTTTTGTTGTTGACGCTCCGTTTACCTGTAGGAATCGTAAGCCATAGGGGCACCAATGAAAGTCATGCGGCCAGTGTTGATCTCAGGCAAAACAACCGTGCCAGCGTACGATCCTATCATCACATATCAGTACATGCCAAATAAAAGAGACTCCTGGTTGCCTAGTTGGGAAAACAGAGAAAGAGCTCAAAACCAGGAGACGGAAGCCGAAACCTTGGCTTAGCCAGAGAGGAAAAGGACAAGTGTGAAAAAGCCAAATGTGTGAGGAATTCCAATAATATTCGGCCAAATGTCGTCGCCTCTGGTAGTCATGGCAAGGACGACAGCTTTGTGACTGCCATCACGTCGTCTTGAAGGTCACACCAGAATCCCACTTGAACTTATACGGAGCACTCTGTAATGACTGCATTTTATGGGAAATCCTTCTGAAAAGACGAAAGCTATCCAATTCGGTCGTTATCCAGAGTTTCCCTAACATTAAATTAAGCTGTTAAACCTTAGATCCAGTATACCCTTGAGCAGGGAACATTACGCGCTCTCATCCCATTGGTGAACAACATGACGCTCTCCAACTGTCTCCTTCAGCGCCGCCGCCAAATCATCCACAGCGGACAGGAATTTGAGATAACTAGAAAATGCAACGCAATATCGTCGGTAGTTCTCATCTCGCAATAGCGTCGTGGTCAACTCCACATGCCGGCCGTGCGCAATCCAAGAAGACATAAAGCAAGTCCGAATCAGCGGTACTGGTAATCTTTCAGGCAAGGGGGAGCCAGTCCTCAACGTCTGCTCGATAATAACCAACACAGACATGATGTTTCCAACGACCCGGTCATCCAAAATGCCAGTTATGCGAACCAACCGATCTTGCAGCTCTTTAGGGAGGGAACTTGACAAGAAGAGAAGCCTCCCCAGTGCTTGGTTGATGACTTGACACTGTTGCTGCGTTTCTCTGAGAACTTTTTGGTCAAATGGGCCAAAGCTGAGATCGACCTTCAGCAGCGCGATGAGTTCGTTCAGCGAGAGAAGTGTTTCTCCCACCTCTATGCTGATCTGTTCCGCTGCAGCGCCAACGGGGTTGTTTGTATCTGTCCTACTCCAGTGTGACAGAAGAAGTGCGTAATGGTCCGATAGTGTGCGGACTGTATTCGCCAGTGTCTTGCACACGTGGTTCGTAGCTGAGGGAGGTTTCGGAAACATCTGAACGACAGCTGCAGCAACGAAACCAAGCAAAACTGTGACCACACGCTTCCAGAATGCCACATAACCCAGTCCTGGTAGCCCATATTGCTGGATGTGGTGTTCGTCCCAACTAAAACCGACAATAAGGGAAAATGTAGCCCCTGACATGATGCTGGCCTGAGCAAAAGCTGGCGGAAGGAAGAGCCGCAACCACATTACGATTATAATCATTACTGCCGTGCTTGCAGCCATGCCGTAAGGGTTGCCGTCACCACCACCGGATCCGATATACCATGCTACCAAGCCCAGGACACCACCAAACACCGTGCCAAGGAATCGCGAGAGGAGAGAGAACGTGAAGTCGGCCATGTACAAGATCACACAAGTTTGAGCGGTAATAAGACCCCATATTCCCTTCTCGCGGTAGTAGAAGCCAGCAGAGTATGGAAGCGTCGCGGGGATGGCAGTAACGATAGTCACAACGACTAGACGAATCGCATACATCCCGGCAGTGTTGGTTAACCAGTTATATGTGTTGACAACAGTCCGACTCAAGAAACTCCGCCGTTTGTGAAATTCGTATCCTCGAATAAGACGCAGTCGTTGGCGGACCTCCTTAGCCTGCTCATCGAGCAGATCAGGATCATCGGCATCATCGGTCGAGGTGCCGGACACCGGGATGGAGACGTATCTGTTGAACAGCCAGGAAAGGGCATATTGCAGACGAGATGGAAACCAAATTCGATGCCGCGTTCGTAACGTGGTGAGCTGCAGGAGATGGTCTAGCAATGCCTCAATCGCGACAGCTGAACCCAAGATGCCCTCCTCGAGAACCATAAAGACAATTGCTCCTCTCAAGGAATGAGGACCAAAACCCTCCGGATGCTGTAACTGGCCGTCTTTGTCAAAGAGGTCAGAATGGGTGTCTAGGATGGCCTCTGTGGTGTTCGTGACGAAGGATTCTCGAGTGGCCCGCAACTTTCCAAGAGTTTCCTGTAGCTCAGTGGCCAAGTCGTTGAACGTCTGCTGAGATGGCTGGCGGATCCAGCGGCGGGTATTGACGGTATGAATGCACTTGGTAGCCAGCTTCACAGACTGCGAGCACGCTTCTAGCACTTCGGTGGTGGTCTCCCTAAGTGCCTCCTTTGTCTGGGTTAGAAGGGCATCCTCCTCCGGAGTTAACAAAGCATCTATGAAGTTGTCGTTTCCTATTAATTGCCGACGGCCAGTTTCACGACTGCTTTTCTCATTGAGAGCTAGCTCCTCGGCTTTCTTAGTGGCTGCGTCCACAGCAACCAGGAAGTCGAGCAAGGATGCTGTTGCCAGCATTGCCTCACGGATACGTACGTGTAGGCCCTTGACATCGTCAGCGTTCCATCGGCCTCGCGAGAAGTCCAGCGGGAGGAAAGCAAGTCCAGGCTCCATGGCTTTGTAAAGATTGATCATGTTGCCCTTGGCAGCCCGCAGCTGTCCCACATCCAGGGTCTGCTCAGCAAAGCGTTTCCGAATCGAGTCCAATGGTATTTCCACCATGCGAATAAGCTGTTCCATTTGGGTAAGGACCACGTACGAGGTCGACTGTGGAAAGAAGATGAGACTGCACACGGTGCCAATCCCAACACCAATAGCACCCGGTTGCACCAAGATCCAGGCCAGCCTGGGGGTGAAGAATCCAAGAGACGGTCCAATGACCAGGAAGACGTCAATGACAATCATACCGAAGATCTGCAACAAAATCAATTTGGGGTTGCTGCATCTCAAACGAGCCAATATATAGACAAAAACGCAAGCCATGACATAGTACACCACGGTAACACGCGTGTCGAGCATGAAGCCATCATAGACAAGAGCCTGTCCCAGTAGGGCGGGACTCAGTCCGGTTTGGTTAGCTTGAGCAACGGCCGTCTGTTGCAGAAGTTGATAACGCGCCTGCGTCTCTGCATCTGGTCGCGCAGCCAATGCAGCTTTCATCGTCAAGATCCCCCAAGCCCATGCAAGACACATGCCGAAGAGCAGCGACAGAGCAGCCAGCAGGTAGACGAAAAAGATGCCGGCGGGTGGCACGATGCAGAGCACCAGCAGAGCAAAAAACGTAGAGACGCCGATGCTTTGCAGAGAAGGGTTAATGAAGATCAATAGACACGCGGCCCATCCTGCCACACAGCAGCGGAAGAGAATCTTGAGGTCATTGCTGTTGAAGTGGTTGAGCCACGCAGGCAGAGTCCATCGTCGAGGAGACGGCTTCTGGGCGACTTTATCAGCTCCATTGTTCGCCGGAACATCCGGCGCAGACTCCTCGGGCATCTTCAAAGCATTCAGGCGTGAGTGTTTTGGCTGAAGATTTTTTCAAGCAAGATCCGGGTCATTGATGATCGCCGTCGAATGTCTTTGGTTGGACCTCGAGTCCAACGCCGCCACGTACTCCCTTGGCTACGGAAGCGTGAGGAGCGGATGGGTCAATTCGCCTAATGCAAGATTTGCGGATCGCGGATTTGAGAATTGACAGAAAAGGAGAGCTGAGAGGAGCATGATGAGAAGGCGGAAGAGGATTTGTGGTTCTCCGTATGTCTTGGAACGTGAGATTTGATGGTGCAGGGTGCACGGTGCACGGTGAGCACTAATACGTGTAGTAATATCAGATTATGTAATCTGGTCCAAATCGGGGTACGGAGAATATGGCAGTTCTCCGTCGGCAAATGGCCGGGGAGAAAGAACCTTAGGAAGAACCTTGGGGAGAACCTTAACTATGTGTAGTTCGATCTAGCATATTCAGAGGAAGCCCTTAATCAACTATATTCCATCGTCCGCAATAACCTGTGCAATTACATACGCTCGATGTGATTAAAGGTGTGCATGGTTTTTTTCTTTCTTTTTTCTTTCTTTTTTCTTTTTTTTTCTTTTTTTTTCTTTTTTTTTAAATCGCCGCACTCGCTCATGGATGCACATCCGCAAAGAGTCGGCGAGTCAATCGGGAAATGGTCCAGCTTGAACGAAGTACACGATGCATTGTTAATTCTGGACGACCTTGAAGCAATACGCCAATCACGAGAGGTAGATCGGTTAGCGGTTCACATCATCCTTGGTCATTTGTAAGCCATTAACAGTGCAAACTTCATATTCATCAGAGCTATGCATAGAGTGCAACAAGTGCAAATCGGATCTCAAAATCTGTCGGCGGAGAGTAAACAGCAAATATTAGAGTTTAACGACTCTTGGGTACTCAAGATGACACTGGACTATAAGAATGGCTGAGAAGTTGAGCTTTATGTTAAGATACAGCAGCTACAAATCATCACCTGAAGGCAAATCCATTATTGCATCCATTGCTTCGATCGTCACGTCTTCCAAATTTACTCCTCAACGGTATTATAAAACATGAGGATACCAGTGCCCAATGCCTACGTTGTACTCTTTGGTAAAGTTGCATATTTAATTGATGAGATGACATGCATGCCATCAAGAACTTCTTTTTCTGTTATAAACAAGTAGCAGTATACTATCCGCGGACGGTATTACAGAATCGCCTTTTCCTAGAACAAACTCTGAGACAAGAATGATAAGAACTCCCCCGAACTCCGTGGGTGGAGTGACTCTATGTGTTTACCGGTACTCCGTATTTGTCCTAGCCCAAACTTTCGATTGGCCAAGTGCTGAAATCACTGGGCCTGGCAAAGGACGCCCTGTGCGGCCTGTGGTCCAGAGAATCAGTAATCCTGTCGCGTACGGAGTACAACTGTTCAGTGCTAATGACTTACCAAAGGTACCGTGCAGCACTGAGCGGCCTTGCCCGCTTCGGCGCAAATGGCCTTGAAGTTGTCAAGGTCGGTTGGAGTGGATGGCGCTTGGGGAATATTAGTCAATGTTGCGTGAGACACTTGCTAACAAGGCTGTAACTGAGTACTTACGGGTAATGCAGTCGACAGCCGCCACATTGAGGACATTGGTGCTACAACACTGAGCGTTGCTGTACAGGGTGCCGGGGCAAGAGTTGAAAGATCCAGACTCAGTTGGGAGGGCGAAAGCGCCAGCGAGGAGGACAGCGACAGCGAAGAACTTCATTTTGATGGATTTGTTGAGTGGATGAGAAATAAAGGCTTGAAAAGCGATAATTAGAGTTGTCGAGGAGATAGTAAGGAGTAGTGCTGTCGTTGAGTGCTTGAGACTGTTGCGAATGGAGGTTGAGAGGTGATGATATGAGAGTCCATGACAGGAAGGACTCAAGGTATTTATATCTGAAAAGTCCCCATCCAAAGGGAGACGGATAGTAAGGGCAGCAATAGCTTTCATGATGATCCCACATGTTATTCTTGCCTCCTTTCGTAGCTTGAGACAAAGGCCTTTGAGATGCGCTTGCCATAATGATCGGTGAGCAAGCAAAGGGTAAACAAAATACGCATCTCGTACATTGTCTGAGATACTTGCCCCGTATTCGCGTATTGTGGCATGATTTTTGGGTAGTAAAAAGTCATCGGACAAAAGCAAGAAGGGGAAGGCTGAAATGGCAGCATACTACTGATACGATCGTAGTGACAGCGCTGTGCAATGTGATGTTCTTTTTCAGACTCTGTCTGCTCTGCTGGGCGAGAGTACTTCGATTCTCGGAGAAGACGAGATCAATTGATGAGCATTGTCCAGGTGCCACTGCCCTTCCCGCTCTCTAACCTGACTGTTCCTAACATCTAAGACATATGTGAGTACTAGGGGGGTCTCAAAAACGACCATCCCCCTAGGAGACAGAGACATGCAAGCGGCCAAAACAAGGGTGCCTGAGTCCGAAAACAGCCGCCAGAAACAAAGGGATCTTGCGAGGGTACTTAGTATGTAAGGGATACGCTAGCGAGGGAGGAACTCGTATGCAGTGGAAATTGATGTGAGGCAGCGGAGACTATACCGCTCATGTACTCCGTACCTTTCACCCTTTATGGAGTACTCCTTACAATACCTCGTAAACCCCACTATCACTGCCCAGAGAGCTTACCTTGCAGGAAACTCATACATCTTATTTCCCGTTTTTCGTGGATTTGGAGGATGTGGGCGACTTATGGAGACTCAAAACTAGCATCTAAGAGCACAAATGTTAGAAGCAATCAAGAATAGCAAGATAAAAAGCCTATTGCCATAAATACATGGCGCCTAGGTCACTCAAGCACCCTGTATCGTAGGAACATCAGTCAGTAAAATTCGCTTCGTAGTAGCTGATCATCGGGCATAAACGTATCCGACATGCTTGCTCTTGAGTATGATGGTGCAGCTGGATTCTGCTCTCCTCTACGGCCGCATGCACCCCCGCTCAATTCTTCGGCTTTTTGCGATTCGGCCCTCTCCTCGGTCCTCGCCATTTGGGAATGACATGATAGCCCGTACCTGACAATAGTAGTAGTCCAACTCATGGCCTGGGACAGCCTCCACGGGTATAACTTGAACCCCAACACTGTATTTCTACGAACAGCCTCTCTTCTTCAATTTGCTGGACATCGAGTGGAATTTCTACGTCGATAAGGGCTGCTGCGAACGACGGAACTCCCGCGTCGGCGACAGAAGGAGAACCATGAGATCCATCATGTGACGCGCATCCGTGACGTCGAATGGCTTGTATTGGTGCATAGTCAAGAATGTCGATTGATAGACTTGATCTGGAACCTCCATAATACCACTATTTTGAACCATGTGTCTCATTGGCGGATCACGGCGAGGACTGGGTGTCTTTTCGGAGCGTGAGGATTTGTCGGGGATAGGTCTTTTCTGGTGCTTGTCTCCTGCCTTGTCTTGCGAATGGCCAACTCGACCCTCTGGCCTGATGATGCTAACGGTTGTGGCTCTTTGGCCTTGCCTTTGCCTTGGACATGCCAGCAACATTCGAGGACGCAGCTGAAAGGCGACTTAAAGTTGGCGAGGGGGGTGGGACTTTATCTGAAAAGATAGACCTTTTGCCGGTAATGTATTCGATGTATATGTCGTCATATTCAGTGATAGTGACAAAGATCTGATCAAAATCTTGAGACAAAAGAATTCGCCTACGCACTCCACAGATGATTAGCAAATGGCCTACCAATGGCATCGTGAGCAACGTCAGACATCATTGGTAATGCCGAGCGACACTGGTGATGCTGGGCGACAGGAGCAATGCCAGGTAACAATAGGAGTCGCAGAGAGTTAAAAAATCATACCTATAGAAAGATTCATCCGATGACCTCGGTAGTGTTCCCGAGTAGGGTTGACTGCAAATCCAAGCCGCCATCTCTGCGCTTTCCTGTATTTGGATGCTTTCTAGAGTGGTACCGTCGCGCCGTCTAGCCTTCACTTCAAGGATGGCAAGGCTTGGACAGCCTTCATCAAGCTTTCCAAGCTGGATCAACTGCAAAAAGCCATCCGTAATTGCGGTAATGATGTTGGTCCTGCCTACATTTGCGGGCTGGGATGCAGAAAAGCTCTTGCGATAGGGGGACCATCGAAGTTTCCCGCATACCTCTGGGTAGTGTATACATAGACCTCGAAGCAGAGAAAGGAAAGAAGTATTGACTTCTTCCTCTCCAGGGGGACGTAACTGCAACAGGGCATTGAGGCTCTCCCGGTTCAGATCGTTGACGCAATTGACGACACTGCTAGGAAACCAGAGCCCGAGCCCTCATCAGAACCCTCGTCGTGGCTCTCGTACTAG
Organism: Mycogone perniciosa; assembly: GCA_025331125.1. Lineage (NCBI taxonomy): Eukaryota > Fungi > Ascomycota > Sordariomycetes > Hypocreales > Hypocreaceae > Mycogone > Mycogone perniciosa. The sequence continues at coordinate 47,165 of JAOALB010000079.1, read as the reverse complement.
AAGCTGTCTGAAGACTTCTCTGATGTACTGGTCTGACTTTCGTGGGAGGCAGAAGATGCTTGCCTGAGCTGGTCTTGAGCTCGAAGTTTCACGGCTTCAGGCTGAACGACGACTCTGATTAAGTCTTCTCCACTAAGTACCCGGTTCAGTTGTTTCTCTGTTGGCCCCATCTCCTCCAACATGCGGGCGCGTCGTTGGAGCCAGAGAACAGAGTCCTTCCAGCCCGAGAGGCCATGCCAATCCGTAAGAACTTTGCTGTCATTCTTAAGTGCCTCGTACCAAGGAAATGATTGGAGAGCGGTTTTGGAGGTCTGTTCCAGATTGGCGACATAACCTGAACCCAGGTCGTTACCGAAGACAGATTTGTGACTTGGTCAGTTGTTAATATCTAGCTTCCAGATGGCTCTAAGCCGGAGACAGTTTGTGAAATCCAGCTTGGAGCCGGATGCAAGCTTGGGTATGTTGCGCAAGGGGTGACTGGAGACTGGCAGTTTCCTTTCATCTGCCGTTGCTCGCCATTCACTCGGTGTGTATGGAAGTGGCATGATAATGGTGTTGCCAACATAGGCTGCTGGATGTTGCCAGGGTTCTCAGAAGTTGTGCAACGCTGATGGCATTGAGAACGATGACTTGTGGTTTGGACGATTAATAGATTAGACTTAACAGTGGACCAACAGTACTTAAATGCTTTTGAGGCTGGAAAGTCATATCTAGCCAACGCTTCGACTTCACATGCTCAGGTGCGATGGGACGGTCAGTCAAAGCCTCGTCAGGCGCGAGAGCATGACTGGCGCCCATGAGTTCGCACCCGTAGGATAGAGTGGAGCTTATCACCGCAACCAACATGCATGCCGGAGGAGCGAGCCTGACAGAGCCTCACATGGTGCCTAACATTCCACCAACTGTGAACTCCACACCCACCCCCTGCATTTTTTCTGGAAGGCGTATTGGGCCAGGTTGCATTGTTGCCTACGAATGACAAAGTTGCGGTTGGTGATATTAGGTGGCCACTGTAACATCAGTTCATCTTGGCTGCCAGATATTACGTGCGTGCCTAATGACCCAATATCCCGACACGTGTTACGGATCTCAGTGGCAAGGCATACCAAGTAGGTAGGATAAGGTGTTATCTCTTGTGACCGATCGAGTATGTGTATAGATATGGGTCCGCTGCACTTGCGCATAGGTGCTTATCAAGCTTCCCGGGTTCTTGCTAACCCTTGCAACAATGGGCCGCAGTAGACGTTTCTGCTAATGGTGTGGAAGCTTACCAGAGGCGTTGTTAGTATGCTGAGAATAAGTAGTTCGATTAAAAGTGCGAGATTACAACATGGATGAAATGGAAATTGGACACCGCCAACTCTTGACATCATGATTGTTCGGTTAGGGAGCCGATCCCAACAAACCTCGAAATAAAGCGTTTCAGCATGCTTAGTCGCCATTCCACATCATCATGGCACATCTAATTTGGCTGGTGTTTGGATCCTTAGTGTAGAGGCTATACCGGGATCTTGATTTTGGTAACAGTCCTGCTCCACAGCGGCGAAGGCCTTTGGTGTATCGGAGATGGAGGTGTTCCCGATGGGTTGAGCTAATAGCCACTGAGCCAAAACTTTTCCATCAGCAGGCACATAACCATCGCTGCCCAGAAGGTCTAGCCAGCGGGAAACCCGCACATGCAGTTTCCCGTTTTCGGCGTGCACTTGGAGGATGCGGGCGCCTCCTTCATGGAAGCTCAACACCAGCATCTAAGAACACGAATGTTAGAAACAAAGAAACAAAGCGGTAGGGTAAGGGCTAAAGCCTACTGGGAATGTGTGGTGCCCAAGTCAATCCAGCTGTCCCAGCCTTTGCCGTAGAAACATCGCAGTCATTAATAGTTCGCTTCGTAGCAGCCGATCATCGGGCGTAATCGCATCCGACAGGCTCGCTATAGAATGGGACACAGCTGAATACCGCTTCAAATCTACGTTCCCCTTATAAAAAAACAAGGCACATATGATAAACCGGTGGAATTCACCCTTGATTGTATCCAATCCTTTTTATACCAGATGGTCCGGATATGATTGGTGTGAACGGTCCACCTAACAGAAAGAGAGGATTGGAAAACGACCATTAACTCCCAGCTTCAGTTTTGGGGGGTAAACTCACAAATCGCTACGCCAAAACGGGTTTTCGCTATAATATTTCCGCCGCAGATGCGGAACATATTCATCCCACTCTATCAACTGCGAAACGGAGTTGTAGAAGGTAGACACAATATGAACATCCAGTAGCCGTTTGCCATCGCAGAATTCGAATTCTTCATCCGGCCAGGGCTTTGCCCACTTCTCTCCTCTCAAGTCGCCGCTTCAGCTTGGTATACTAATCGTAGAGTTGGAGGTGCCATTCTAGCCGGGGGTCCGGATGCGGCCGAGGCAAATATTTGACAACTTTCCAAAAAGTCTTGCGCGGGATACCCATGATGACTACAACATCTCATGAGTCGTGTGAAGCGAGACGCGTTGCGTTGTTTGGATGTTGTTTACGATTGAGGTTGCGATAACGTCGGCCCGACGACAGTTCCGATAAAGTACGGAGTACGTATCTACTCCCCGCATCAACTCACTCCGCACAACGGCCATGCCTAAACAATGAAGACTCCTATTATACTGAGTATCGATGAAAGTGTATTTTGGTGATAAATTCCAAACCTCACTGACTATGTAGCTTGTCCATCAAACAAAAACAGTCTTGTAGTAGAGGATGCGACGAGTTGCTACTACATCTTGGTAAATGCAGAGGGTATATTGCAACCCAAGTATGGGGTTGTATTCCGTACGAAAGAGTATTAGTTTTGGCGCTTTGGGTGTGCACCAAATGAGCGTACGTGATACAATAAGCACCTTGGTAACTCTGAGTTAGGTAAATCTCCGAGATTATGAAGTTACTACCGAGAATGGGACATGTTAGACGACATCTCTTGGGCAAGGTAGAGGAGATGGGCTATGAGAGGCGTAACTCTTTCATAATACAGGCCCAAGGAACCCTGGAGGAATTTGCGTTCCATGATGTGCAACTGGAGAATGCGAACACCTTCCCCATGAAGCAGAAGATCAAAGCCGAGAGTCGGCGACGAGAAAATATCACGGCTAAAATGCCTTAAATAGTCTGGTCTGCGGGCTCATCAGTTAAGGTAATGGATCTGTACGGGCAGCTATAGAGTGGGTATAGCCGGCGCTCAGGTGGAGGTAGTTCTGATGAAATAATGCGCCCTTTATCACAAAAATACAGCCCACTTCTATGCAGAGGAGAAAAATAGAATACACGGAGTGTTCCATACTATGTATATACAAGATCCCGTTAAAGCTGCGCTCTTTTATGAAGCACCTTGTCCAGGTAGTCTTGCGTCGACTTGAGGTGGAATGAGGGCATCGCCAAAGGTACCCCGCACTAACCCAAGTTGGGGAAATACGGGGGTTGGACAGTGGATGTTCCCCCACTATTAGCGCTCCCTCCCCTGGATTCGGGGTACAGTAGCCTTGGTATTTCCGTTCCAAGTTCCACTGGCTTCGGAGCTCTGCCTCTTGTGCTCTCAGCTTCATCTTCCCCCTCTTCTTCCTCCATTGACTCTCGCTGACTATCGAACCGCTGTCGCGAGAGTCGCATGAAAGATGGACGAAAAGTCCGGTCTTCCGCCTTACAGCATCGTAGAGCTGCCGCCTCCAACGAGCTTTGGAGGAGCTTACCGACCTCGGGCCTGGCGTGCTGGCGTGCGCCGGTCTCGCGCCCTCAAGTTTTTCGCTGTCGCTTGCCTGACATTGATTGTTGTGGGACAATGGAGGCAGATCTGGCGAGACGATACAAGGACCCCCAGGCTGTCCCTTGAGAAGCTCAATGGCAACCTACAGACGTGCCAGAAGCTCCGCCACAAGCCCCAAGACCCCATTGGCTTGGGCCGCGACAAGAATGCCAGGTTTATTGAGGGCGGCAAGCCGACACTCATCAAGAATGCCAGTATCTGGGTTGGCGAGCCTGTTGACGGCACCAGTGAGGAGGACGCAAGAGCTGGGAAGGGCTGGGAATGGACCCACGGGGATGTGCTCCTTCAGGATGGTCTCATCAAGCGAGTTGAAGCTCGGATCTCGTCGAAATCGCTCCCCACGGACACGCTAATCTTTGATGCGGCAGGCCGCCAGTTGACCTTCGGAATCGTTGACATGCATAGTCATGCTGGCGTCAACGCTCTGCCCTACCTCAACGGCTATGCCGACGTCAATGAACTATCTGACGACATCACCCCGTGGGCCCGCTCCATCGACGCCCTATACATATTGGATCCCCAGATTGAGGTTATCAAGTCTGGGGGCGTAACCACATCGCTGGTTCTTCCTGGCTCCGGCAACAGCATAGGCGGCGAGGCCTTTCTCATTAAGCACGCTGTTGGTCCGAAGAACGGCCGCAAGGAGCTCAGCGCACAGGACTTACTGGCAGACCCCGAACGCAATTGGCGATACATGAAAATGGCTTGCGGAGAGAATCCTAAGAGGGTACATGGTGGAATTGACAAGCGACCCTTTAGCCGCATGGGCGAGAGCTTCAACTTCAGGCATGCCTTTGAGCAGGCTAGTGCATTGATACAAAAGCAGAACGACTGGTGCGACAAGGCTGAGGCCGTGGGCGTGGGGAAAATGGAGGATTATCTGCCACAGGAACTACACTGGGAGTCCCTCACTGCAGCCCTTCGTGGTCAGGTCCATATCAACACCCATTGCTACACAGTTACGGATCTGGAGGCAATGGTGGCACTCAAATGAGTTCAAGTTCCCTATTCGGGCCTTTCACCACGCTCACCAGACGTTCCTCGTTCCTGAGGTAGGTGTATTCATTTCAGGCCGAGATGAATGAAACTGATGAATGTGGGTAGATTCTCAAGCGCACTTATGGTGGTCGGCCACCAGCCTCTGCTCTCTTCGCCGACAACATGTATTACAAAACTGAGGCCTATGTCGCTTCCGAGTATGCGGGCAAGTGTCTCTATGATGCCAACCTCACGACCGTGTACGTGAGTGACAATCCTGTCATCAATGCCCAACACGTTCTGTTCGAAGCTGCCAAGGGATACCATTATGGCCTGCCCTATCATGCAGCCCTCGCCAGCGTAACCAGTGCCCCGGCTGAGGAACTTGGTATGGGAAAGCGTCTCGGCAAGGTTAAGCCTGGTTTTGATGCCGACATTGCGGTTTGGGATAGCGATCCCTTAAGTGTTGGTGCGGCACCAGTCCAGGTTTGGATTGATGGCACTGCTCAGTTCAAGGATCCAATCGAACTCTCGAAGCCCGTGACCGGCCCTATTGTGCCCGATGAGGCACTGGCTAATATTATCGAGGAGCCAACTCAGATTGAGGACGTAATTTTCCATGGAATCACAAAGGTACTTTTGTCCGATGACCAAATCCATGAGTCTAAAGACAAGCCCTTAGATGTTTTTGTTTCCAAAGGCAAAATTGCTTGCATTGGTGCCTGTGGACCTGAATTCGCCGCTGCTGCTAAGGCTTCCAAGAATCATATCGAGCTCAAGAACGGATACCTCACTAACTCTTTCACTGGTGTGGCTGGCACGATTGGTCTCAATGAAATTGATGGCGAGGATGTAACGGATAATGGGCCCAACCCAGTCGCGTTTTCACGGGCTGTTGATGGCCTTCGACTTGATGGCAAGAAGCTTCATGTGGCAGCTAAATATGGCGTTACCAAGGCTATTTCTGCACCCAAATTCCTGGGCGGAAAAACCCACCACGGTACTAGTGTTGGCTTCCTCACGGGTGCCAAGACTACCGCGGAGAAGGACGCTATCTTCGCTTCTGACGTAGCTGTTCACTACACGCTCGATCTTGATGCTCGTGCAGTGGGCAGTTACTCAGAGTTATTTGGCCTGCTACGAAAGAAGCTTTTGCAAGCTGCCAAATCGGACGAACCATCCAATGATCTTTTCTCTGAAGAGGCCTACCTTAAGAAGGTCGTAGGCGGGAATATGGTGCTGGCTCTGACGATTGATAACGCTGATGGCATTGCGACTGCGTTGAAGATCAAGTCCGAGGTTGAGGAGGCTATCAAGACTTCAACTTCATCCCCCAAGATCAAGCTGGCAATCCTCGGTGGCTCTGAGTCGCATCTTGTCGCTGAAGAGCTTGCCGCTGCTGACGTCGGCGTTGTCCTGCTGCCGCTTCAGGCGCATCCCAACATGTGGGACCAGAGACGCTCATTGCCAGGCGCTCCCTTGTCGAATGGCACTACGATTGACTATTTGCTGGACGCTGGCGTGACGGCTGCTATTGGCCTCCCTGAAGATTGGTACATACGGGACTTGGGCTTTGAGGCGGGCACAGCCTACCATAATGGTAACGGGCGATTGAGTGAAAAGGCTGCGCTGGACCTAGTGAGCGTAAATGTGCACAAGATCTTGGGTGGCAAGCAGGTGCCTGAGGAACAGGCCAAGGGCCATTTCATTATGAGTGAGGGAAGCCCATTGGACATTGGGTCGAGAATCAAGGCCGTTGGAGCTGGCCGAAGCTCAGTGGCAGTGTTCGTGTAAGTTTGGATGCCACATTAGTTAATACAATGTCAACAAAATATTCCAATGGATCGAATGGCATTAAACGTCATATGAACCGAAACGCGTATTTCTTCCCGGCTTACAAATCTCAGGGCAACTTACGGAAGCAAAGTGGGATGTCCGCGCGCGCGGCTATGACCAAGCACGTCATTTATTAGATGATTTACCTTATCCTTAGTCAACTCGCTTATCTCGCCGCGAGTAAGCGAAAAATGAACTTACATATGAAGCACTAAAAGCGGAGAACAATCGGACTTAAAAGTTAGGCATGCGTGCCAAGACGTGGGGTATTTAGTCTATTGGATCTCTCGCATTCCTGTGTTTCAACGTCCTTTCAAGTTCGCTGTTTCTTTATTTATAGCTGAGGCTTCAGATTTGAGGGGTTTGAGTTGATGAGATTGACTCTGAGACGCATTGCTTTCTGGGTTGGCAGAGCTGTTGTCCTAATCGCGTTGTTTCGTATTGCTCAGAGGTATTTCTTTCGTCAGCCCAAAATGACTGTGGCTCCGGTTATTGCGCTCTCTCATGGAGGAGGTGAGTTTAATTCTGTTCCCTGTTTCAGACACAATTTTGGATGAAACCCACGACATGAGAGCATTTATTTGCCATCCAACGGACCCAATATGTGCTAACATTACAGGTCCCATGCCTATTCTGGGTGACCCCGGCCACAAGGACATCACCTACTCTCTCAAGAACCGGGTACCGAAGATCCTCAAACTAGGCACTCCTGATCAACCTCGCGCCATCGTTCTCGTCACCGCCCACTGGACAACAAGGGAGCCCACCATCTCATCTGCGGCTAAACACGACCTCTACTACGACTACTACAACTTCCCCCCTGAGTCATATAAGCTCAAGTACCCAGCCCCGGGCGAGCCCGAAATCGCACGCGAGATCAAAGCCGCGCTGGAGGAGCAGGGTCTGCAGTCCGTACTGGATAGTGGACGCGGCTGGGACCACGGCGTGTTCATCCCCATGATACTAGTCAACCCGGAGGCCAACGTACCCATCGTACAGGTCTCAGTCCTGGAGTCAGAGGACCCTGATAAGCACCTACGCATGGGAGATGCACTGGCAAAGCTGCGGCAGAACAACATCGCCATCGTGGGGTCGGGTTTCGCTTCACTACACAACTTCCAGATGTACCACGACCTGAAGCTGGGTGGGCTGGCGAAGATCCAGGAATCGCGGGACAAGGTGAATACTTGGAACAATGCGTTGACAGAGGCGGTTAGCATAGAGGGGAAGGAAGAGAGGTGGAGGAGGGTCGGGGCGTGGAGGGAGTTGCCCCATGCCGATGATATGCATCCGCCGATGAGGGGGGAGCATTTCATGCCGTTGGTTGTGTGTGCCGGAGCGGCACTGGAGGGTGAGAAGGCGAGAACGTATGAGGATAAATATCTTGGAGTGGGAATCTTGACGTATTACTGGGGGTCAGAGACGGTTGCTTGAAAGAGGGGGGTGAATGGGGTTTTCTACCTATATGTGGAGTACAAAGTTGCGAGAAACGGAATCGGAAGCGTTAATTTCTACTTTGACTTGTTTACACATGCGGAGAAGGATGGCTGTGACGTGTTCTAGGTGATCGTGGGTCTTGCTCTGGAGTAAACATTGAAGATGCTATAACAAACTTGACCTTTGCTGCGAATTTTTAATACAGTTGTATATTTGGCCTAGCATATGAGACTATCCTCTTGCCGACTAACCATGATTCGGTTGTTGGAAATTAGGCAATTCTACGTGGAATACAGAGGAGACAGTAATCAGGGGTCGAAAGCCACATGTCCAAAGTACACGCCTTGCGACAGGTGCACATCCAATACAAGGTAAATGTGCTTATCTAACTACAGAACCTCAGCATAACAAGCGGGCCGCGTTATAGGACCAAGATAACTGAAGTCGTATGCTATGGAAGATTCATATATTGACGCATCAAATTGTTATATGTAGAGTGGTCATGATTTAGGAAGCAAAGCTCAGGGCACCTTGGGGATTCAGTCAAGCTGATTGTTAAAATATAGTATACATGCAACCCCGTATGTTAAAACACTGGTCCTGAAGCCAGGACAAGATAAGACCATAGAATGCAAAAAGTCCACCAGCCACCTGTTATCTCAACAAGCACATTCCTACTTGCAACCATCTTCCCGGTTCGACACACGGACAGTAGTGCAGTCACCAATTGCCACCTGCTTGACAAGACCCGAAACCTTTCCATTGTTGTAGCCACCACATTGGTTGCTAATCGATGATGCCACGTCCGTAAACATACCGAACCGAGCGTTGGTTACAGCAGTTCCCCAGGAGATACAGCACTTCCCCTTACCCTGACCGAAAGCTTCGTAACAGTAGTCTCTAGGATGGTTTCCGACATTGTTGTCGTACAATGTTCCGCCCAAAGCCGTGATCAAGCCTACGCAGACCTGCTGACCAGCCAGGTGATTATTCCTATCGCACTGAATGCTACCAGTTTGTCATTGTCTTTTTGCGATGGTAGCTGGGGCTGATGTCTAGTTCGAAGACCCATAAACTGTAAGAATACCATGCCCGACGTTGATGATTTCGAGTAACCCGTGGTTATTCTCTGTAGCTTGAGCCAATGGCACAAGGCCGTAGAAAAGAGCGCATGCTAGCGAAAGAAGCTGACGAGACAAAATTGTAGTTGAAATTGAAACTGAAGGTGAGACTTTTGGAGGACTGAGAAGGTTTGATGGTTGTTGGATGGGAATGAAGATAAAAAGAGCGGGAAGGACGAGGAGCGGCGTTTAAATAGACAAACCCAGACTACCTAAGTCGTTTACCGTCACTAACAAAGATGTAGCGGTGCCATTATCTCAAGGTACAGCCCCTGAGCAGCACAGGCTGGATAATACATACCTTGCTGCAATTTGTGGATTACCGTCAGGAACTAGAACTCAAATTTGAGCAGTATATGGCGTCTATTTAGAAGCCCCTTTTCTTCGAATCTCCACCGCGAAACACCGCTGAGGCAGTGTCTATGCCCGTCTGACAATGATAGGACATGGGTTTTGAAAAAATGTAGTAAGACGGGGAATACGAGGTGGTCTGTTGTTTAGACGCCAGGGCCATAACTGTGACCATCCTTCTGTCTATTCCGTCGGCGTTGTCTATACTTGTCTGACCGTTACTGCAGATCGAGGATACACCGTTACCTGGCGGTTGAAGGCGCAAGCAGTACGGTAAAGTAGGGGATTGTGTTCAATATCCAAGTCCGCGTGAGCCCAAAGTAGCTGTTCGCAAAGATCGTTCGTTGGAGGGGTTCGTCGTGACGAATGTTATTGCCCCAGCCATGAGTCTTCTGGATGGCCTCATTACCCGGTGAGCTCTGACCTATACGAGTTAGTCAGCAGAGGGAGAGGCTTTGTTTCCCAATGTCTCCATACTCAGCTCGCAACCGCCAGCCAACTTTAGCAGCGGCTTCCTGGTATTGAAGTAAGGACTTCTGTATTATCACTGGCCTTCGGTGATGTCGATACATCGTATTCGAACCACAGCTTCATTGCATTGCCATACACAGGCTGCTCTAACGGGGCTTATGAGTGTTCTATCCCGGGACCGGGATTGAACATTAAACGCTCTGATGACTCGATCCCATATATTTCTCCCATTTGGTGGCGGTTGAACCAGCAAATGCCAAGCAGATCATTCTTTGCGGACTGACATCACATTCGCAGCATCACAATCGGTGGGTGCTCTCCAGTGTATGAACCTCTCGCTGCCCTAATCCATCCTGCTCGAGGAGTTCGATCGTGTGTCTTGTGAGCGATCACAGTCACCGTCGGTAATGGTGGCGCAGTTCCAGCTTCGTGTGAACTTTCTAGATCACCAATTGCACCATCTGGCTGCCACTGGACTCAGGCGCCACAGGAGACAGAACCGAGCCGACATCGTCGAACCCTGCGGGAGGAGCTCATGTTTTGCATCATCGTCGCGGTGCTCCCTAGGAAGTCACAAGTGGTTCTAGAGTAAAAGCATCTCAAGGTACTATGGGAGTCCCGCTTCGAGTTCTTTGGCGTCGCTATTGCGTGTATTCTTATGTAAACTTTGCCAATCTCCGAGGTTTCAAAAAGCTTGGGCGAGATATTTCTCTGGACCTGTTCGAGATTTGTGAGGTCTTGGGCGCAGCGCTTCTGCAAGCTGTGTCTTCTTCCGGCTCGGTCGATTGGCTTCTGGAAGTCGTCGTTATGGCAGGGGCACGGTGCAGTGCGGCGAGATTCTTGGGCAGATGAGGATTTGGGTCTGCCAATTCAGAGGTTGAGGGGAAACTATGGGAATCAGCAGTCTTCGGGATTGTCTGGGCAGACTGACGAACACACCGTCAAAAGTCACGATCATGAATCGAGCAGGGCGATGTTCTGGCTCAAAAGGATGAAGAAAGAGGTGGAGGGGTGTCCCAAACTCAAGTTCAGGTCTCCAAGAGTTCGACACAGTGCAGGAAGTGAGAGTTGAGATTCGCTACTGAGGGGCTTCGACTGAAGTTCGTGAGGTTTTTGTGGATTTACGCGCATACCAGGCAACGACTTGTGATGGCTTCTTCAGGATCTCAGCAAGCGATCGACATTTCATCGTGATAATATTGCGTACCAGTTGATAGAGATTCGCGTTGGTGTGTCGGGGGGATTTTCAGATCCATCTCTCTAGGTACGGGCGTGGGAGTCAACAAAGATACCTGTTGGACAACAAAGCCTAAATATTTCTTCTACAAGCGCCTACTTTGAACACGTGGACATGTTTTGAACAGGGTCAACATAATCCTCGGAATACAACCACTGTTGGGCCAGACTAGCATTCCCTATGGTGTCCCAAGTGTCCATCTTCCAAGATTCCTGTCAACACTACATACTCAACTGACCCAACGGCACAAATTCACAGGAGAGAGAACACGTCCTCTTCACCACCTAGGCAAGCCTGGGCCGGTAATGAAAACAAAAAAGGTTTGCGTCGCCTGGAGGCAGTGTAATACCAGGGACACTGTGGGCGGGATTATGTGCAAGCACAGAGGAAACCACCCAAAGACCAAAAATAAGAATAATCACGATTGGTCTCCTTAGAGACCTTTCAGAGATTAAACTGAAAAGAACAGATACTACACTTGATCTAAGCCAAAAGGCAAAGAGAGCTAAAGAGAAAAGGAAAAGAAAAAGCTTCGTTTTGTTGGGGACAGACGGGATTTACATACCAGGCCTGAAGGCGGTGAAGGCAGCTATGCTGATTTCGCTTGTTTTCTGCCCCTGATCTGTGCAAAGTGGTGCCATAATGTGAATGCATCTTGTGCATTTTGTATAATTCAGCAAAAGGGGGGGCTCCACTCTTGTTGTCAACAAACCACCTGAACATGCAAAATTACCCTATGATTTCTTTGTACGGAGCACTCGGAGAGTCTATCTGCACATACTTCATTTCTTCTTCCCACATTCATTCGAATATTCCTGATCCAGCATACTCAAATAGTTGCCTTCACTCAAACTTCCCGCAAAGGCAGACATGAAATCGATGCTTATGTCGCCTGTTGTGTCCTAAACCTGATTTCCCGTGAGTATGTCCACGTAAGTGCTTTGTAGAAGGCTCAGGATTGCTTTGGTAAGCGCGCTCTCCATCTCACTGAGATTACCATAGGAAGTGGAAGTCAAGACCCTTTGGACCAAGGTGGGAAGGTCATCTGAAACAGCGATCCAAAACCCCTCCATGATATCAGAATGGTCGTCTATCAGGTTATCATAATCTTCAAATACAATCGTCAATATCTCATCGGTCCCGTCTAATGTTGGGAGTACGCACATGGTTCTGGGATGTTCGTGTCTTGAGGAAACAAGATTTTGTATATCCGCTTCCATTCAGCCTCGCGACATGAACTGATCGTCCGGGATCGGGACTTCAATTCAACTTCCTGAATCAATGTGATGCCATCCTGAGAGGGTGACGAAAATACCGGACATGGCGACAATTGTCTTTGATGGCGCAAAAGGCCATCTGCGTTTTTCATGTCTCCGAAGCATCGACCGCACTGGTATCTTGGGAGCTTGTGACGACGAAATAAATGTTCTCTGCGTCACGTTAGAATTGTCGACTCTCAATTTCGAAAATGGGGAAAGCAAGTTACTGACTTGAGTCTAGGAATGGACGTCCAACCCGGATAGGCACAACTCTTCCATCGAGGCTGTCCATATTTTACCCGATCGCGTTTAAAAAAGGGACAGACGAAGCGCGACCCTGCAGCTTGAGGATCTTTGTCAATAGGATTTCCCCAGTCGCTCTGGTCACCACCGTCACCAGCGCTTTTCTCGCCCCCTTCGTCACGCTCGCCACGCTCCTCACCCCTCTGCCGCTTGCGATGTCCATCACCTCCGCCTTCAGCAGCGCACTCTTCCGGTTTGAGCTTCCAGTGCCCGAGTTACTGTTAGAGGCGCCTGAACAGTCTCCAGATTCTTGGTCCTCGAGGGCCTGGATGCTCTCAATACCAAATCTACTGTTGAGCCAGGCCCTGAACCAGTTTGTGGTAAATTGGGCAACTTCGTCGATGAACAAACGACGCACAAATGTTCGGGTCAATTCTATTTCTGAGGTTATGTCGCCGACGATTCTCGGAACGGGTGATGCCAAGTTAGTGTCGCTGGCAGTTGACCCTGCATGCGAGAAACAGCCCCCCATGCCAGCCATGAGATCTAGACTAATGGTTTTCATATCGCGCCAGATTGGTACCAAACGAGTGGGATTGCTGGTACCAGCACCAGGATCGCAAATAGTCAGACGAAGATGGTCTTCGGAACTCGAGAGAACGGACGCATTAGACGGACGAACCGAATCGGGATAACGGCGGCCTGCAAGACTATTGGTAGGCCCTGAGCTGCCATACGTACTGTCTTTCACAGATAAGGGGGGTTTAGAATCAAGTTGACGGCATAGCGTCCATCTTTTCTCAGACTCAGCCTCGGACTCATGTATGATTGCAACCCCAGGACTCATGGCCCACTGAGTGAAGGTTTCGTCGTATTCAAGACCTTCAATACTGAAACTTGGATCACCACCGGTCGCGATCTGTTCTAAATGTTGCCCGAGATGATCCACCCATAGTTCCAAAGCCTCAGTGCCACGAAAGTCAGCTGAACACCCAGGCACTGGACATGGCAGGTAGGCCGGAAGCCGAGGGCCTTTGTAGTTCCGTTGGGGTAGATTTTTATGAGCGAGGGCTTTTTGCAATTCGTTCTCCACGTGGAGACTCATCAAGGGTTCTTCTGAGCAGTTCAGGAGATGTTCAGTGTACTCATTGCATCGAAACACAGGTCCACGAGGCTGTTTTGGTGATGCGTCTTTTGGGTTGTTAGATAGTTCCTGGTTTTTGCAACCGGAAAGCGACTGTGCTGCTGCTTGACTTCCACCATGTGCATCACTGTCGTGCAATATCAACCCGCAGGCGTCTCGTGTGCATATCCGGTACTGCAGTCCGATATGGTCGGAATAAACGTGGTTCTTCCAATCTTGCTTGGTCGGAAAAGCCGAGGTGCAGCCTGCAAATGCAAAAATGCATGGAAGCCCATCTGTTCCTTCATCATGGCCGACGGTAGACCTGGTAGCTCCCTGGGACCATTCTTCCAGTCGTTGATCGCTGGTATCGATCTGGGGAAGCATGAGACCTGGACACAAGCTGACGCGAGGCAGCACAGTGGGTAAATAGATATGTTCAGACACGCGGACAATGGCACCTCTTGTGAGATCGTGTTCAATCTAATGCGTACGATTATTGATGAAAGATGATGGATGGTTTCAACTGTTGCTGAAAAGGCGGCATTGAATTTAATGGGGGGACCGCTCACGCACACTGCACTTGACGCCTTTGCGGTGATCCAATCAGATCCCACCCGCAGCACAGTCAGGACACCAGTCAGGGCATCATTACACCGCAATCTTCAATCGCAATTCGACTTTTTTTCGTCATTTTTAGTTTCATATTTCAGAATCGGTCCTTGTAATCTGTTCTCCTCAAGCTTTTTTCCCCAGTTACGTTGCGTTTGCTGTGTCTGCTTCTCTGAGGCATCCCAGTCCATCACAACCGCACCCCTGTGCTTCATGCATGAGCTGAGCCTCAGGGTTAAGTATTCCCTCCGACACACTCGATTGGCACCCATTTTGAGGTACCGAGACCAGGGTTTGCGCGTTTGCGTTCAAAAAGTGAAACATTTGCATAACTTTGTACCGGGTCTGGAAGCCAAAAAATTGGGACAGTGAAGATGGTCACCACGCTGAAGAGGAATGGGGGATTGGAGGCCGTGCAGAATGGCCGTGCTGGCAGCTTTTTGGTAATATGTGGCAAGATATTAACCTGTCTGTCTGCCCAACTTTGCTGGCCATCATGACTGCGATGCTGCGGACTCGGTCAGGATCACCGCTTCGTGCTAAAGCAACCGCCCTGCCTGCAGAGTCCCTATGAAGACGGTGAAGCCCTGAGAAAAGTTGATGCCGTGTTGGAGGATTGTGGACCTGAAGTTTTATTTAGACGGTAATAGTATTGTGCCTCGAATTCTGAATGACACGAAAGGCGTGTAACTCTCTGTTGTTTCTAGATTGCGTTAGCCCTTGTTCATCAACGAGAAAGACACAAGAGGCGATCGTGCTGCGAGAATTTCCGGATAAATCTCAACCAACTAGGCCCCTTTTCCCGTTCTTCTAGCCTCAGGATTGGGAAAACTGTCGGCGTAGGGAAGACATTTGGATGCTGTTTCTCGAACAACACCAAGGAACGAGAGGCGCATTGACGAAGGAGACTTAAGGACGGATTGAGCAATTAAGGCTTCTATACCAACGACGTTTTAATAGGAACAAGAGTGTGAAAGAAGATGACAGAAGCACCGCAACAAAGCTACTAAAACATTGCCGAAAGACTACCAGCAGTCTTGTTACTGCATCGGACTATCGGGGCTATCCCCAGCACGGAGAAGCGGGTCACCGGCGTGCCGATGCTCCGCAGGCCCTTCCGTTCCGCTCGCTAGTCGGAAGCCATTCTCCATAAAAAGAGTCGAGCGTGGCTTATAGCAAAGTCCGGATGATACTCAACACAGTTCCAAAGATCTTCGCCGAAAGTCTGCATGGAAAAAGTATAAATGAAGGGTGCATATCATGTGTCGGAATCCCCAATCACGTCGGACATGATGGCCCGAAGCTTGAAGTACCATCACCACCGACCAAGATCACACTAAAACTCTACAACATCAAGTAATACGATCTTGACTTGACGACTTTCAACCAGAATCTCTTCTCAATTCGCTAAAAATAGAACAACAACTCCAACTTTCAGCTTGCTTGGACCCGGAATGGTCAAAGCGCTACGTATCCACGATACGAGAGACCTGCTGCCGATACACCGAGTGCCATTCAGAAGTACCCGTCGGATTCTATTAATTCTAGCCAGTCATTGTTGACCAGGAATGTGGTGGCAAGGAGCTAGGGAGTAGAGCTGAGGCGCAAAATCCGACAGTACTCCCGAACTAGACTGGTGTGCACGCTACATGTCAACCATGCATAGGAACATATCCAATCAGGTACCTATTTTCGAAGACTGATTCATGTCTTTGGGCTGAGTCGCGCGAGGCAACATGCGCATCGATGAATCGATTGCTTGGGATTTCAGAAAATACGAAATGCTTGAGCACTGGTTGGTTTGCGACTCGCCCGCGGCCTTGGGACCCAGCTTAGTTGAGGTATGCTATGTGTGTTGAGGACTGGAGCAGTGGCCCGAGAGCCGAAGGAGTCGGCTGAGATGCAGCTAGTGATAAGTAACAGTATAACACTAGTGCGACAACAGAGACATGGACTGGGATAATGAGTATGCCGTATCCTGGTGTTCCCACCTGGCCGCTTGTGAGAGTGTGCTTTGCTTTGAGCTCCAGCTATCCAAGCATCCCATCTGCACTTTCTCCAAGGACCTTCTAGATCTACTGCGTTGTTTGGCCCTCACCCTCTACATTCTTATTACCGGGGTGGCGAGTGCCCTTGTCTTTGACTTTCTTCTGCTTCTTCTCCGCGACCGGGGGTGGGTAGGCCTTCAATGTGATGTCCTGCCATTCCTTCGATGCTTGGTACGCTTCCTGGATGGGAGCCATGAGATTGCTAAGAGCAGCTGACACTGCAGGCTTGAGCAATTGAGGTGTTAACTGGGATGTGGTTAGCATGCGGTAGATCATAAAAGTCCCATCAAGTAATTACATACAATGTCGTTTGTGTAATCTTCATGGATCTTCTTGATGTCAGTGTAGATCAATGGCTCCAATCCATCTCGGCGTTCGACTCGGAATTCTTTGGAGCCCTTGAGAGCGGCGGCCGGAAGCAGAATAGATTCAACCAATGCGAGAACACCGTTTCCGTCAACAACCTGAGGAACCGACTCTGCTTTGCGAATCTTCTTGGTTACGGCGTCGTGAGAGTCGAGGAGGTCGATCTTGCTGTCTGATCATTCTTAGCACATGAATTCATTGGCGACACACGCATCTGGGATAAAATTACCTGGGTCACTGGAGCTCATCTTGCTGCCACGGAGACCAGCAATCATGGGGTTGATGAGATGCGCGCGCTGGAGATCTGTGAGCTTGTGATGGTCACCCGAATTGCTGCCATCTTACCTGCCGATATCCAAGTTTAGGTAACCAATCCTTTGCGGCGATAAATAGTTTCCTCTGGTCAACACCTGACTTGAATTAGCAAGATCCAATCATGCCTGGCATCGAGACATACCTCCTAACTGAGCATCAACATCAAGATGCTCTTCGTCGAGGACTTGGAGGATGGGGTAGAGGAGGCCGCTCAAGGGCGCATTGTCCGATTGTTTGACAACTTCTGCACCCGCCCTTTTTGCGTCATGCTCTGATATCAAGGACGACATCCGATAAACGTCCATTACATATTCGGGACTCTTCTGGTAGGAACTGCCGAGAACAAACTCGAGCCGCTCGGTGGGCACGCCTACAGACTCCAATATTGCCTTTATAACCAATCGGTAATAGACCGCCCGACTCTCAACAAGCTCAAGCGGCGCCTTGAGGTTGTCTAGGAACCCGTGAATGTCGGCTAGTAAAACGACTACATGGCAACCGGCCGCGAGGAGTTGTGCGATTTTCAAGGCTGGGACATAGTAGCCAACATGGGGTCGGCCCGTCGTGGCGGTACCTGCGCAGTACAAAGAAGAATCCGTTAACTCAAATCCTGGCTAGAGCGAGGTGGAAGCAATTGTTACCCCAGTAAACCTTTGGGTTCCGCCCTTCGGCCAAGATGCTCTCAATCAACTCGGGATTCAGAACCTCGGCAAGGTTTTCGCTGATGAGCGCGAATCTCTCTTTCGCGTCGAGAGCCATGGTGACAGTTGGCTCCCAAGAGGGAAATAAATGATAGTCCCCAAGAAACAATGGGCGTCCCTGAGAGATATAACCGAATCGTCAATCTGAAGATTGCGAAATGCAAGGTG
Source organism: Mycogone perniciosa (assembly GCA_025331125.1). NCBI lineage: Eukaryota > Fungi > Ascomycota > Sordariomycetes > Hypocreales > Hypocreaceae > Mycogone > Mycogone perniciosa. The sequence continues at coordinate 29,097 of JAOALB010000079.1, read as the reverse complement.
GGATGTCGGCAGGTGGGATGTTGACTCACTTTACCCCACCATGCGCTTCGGAGGCCTATTGTTCCGGCCATTCAAAATGGGCATGCAGCGAAACAAAGTCGGCTCCACATGACTTTACACGTGACTGACTAAACGTTCAAGAACGCTGAAACCGAACATCTTTAAATACCTAGGTGGATAGGGTCAGAACTCTGTTGGAATGAATATTCTAACCCATTGATACATTGGGATTATACCAGAAAATACTGTCGACGGTAATTTCCGAAAAAAAATAAGCGCCTGGACTTTTGCGACAACCAGGCGATCAAGCACCCATATGTAGCGTCTTTCAACTCCAGACTTTAAATAGGAAGCCGATGAAGGGCGGATAGGGAAAAGGATTAATCAGCGGTATATAAAAAGTGAAAAACCCGCCGCATATGCAGCCATCAAATTTGAGTAGGTATGAGCGAAGATCTGATCTGCAGTGATGACTGACGGCAAAGCTAACGGGAGAGGAGAGATGTGCCACGGAAATGATGACATTGAAGGGGCGATTAATGTTGTGGAAAATACAGTGAAAATTTAAAAAAAAATACACATGCTACCAAAGAAGAAATGAACGGTCTGATAGTCAATATTAAACGAAATAAAATCAAACCTGTGGAAACCCAACTTGGCATAACCATTAGTATTAACTATCCTTGCTTTGTTACATATTTGTCATTACCAGTAAATCTGAAACCAGATTTTTAAAGAGAGAACTTCTCCACCATATGCAATGAGCAAGCCAACTAAATCGTTTACACCGGTCGTCAAATTGAGAAACCCGAGATCTAAGCTCTGGAGCACGTTCAGGAGGCCGATGGTATTTGCATGCATGTCTTGATTTATTTGGCCAGTATATATGTAATGAATCTCAAGGAGTGACAGATGCTTATGAATCCCGAGGAAAAGATCCACCAAGCACAAAAGTTTGTGACCACAAGGGCCATATCAGGCTGATCGCCACCCACATTCCGCATACCCTTCATTAACTCATTAAGGAGAGAATTCCACCCAATTCAACCAACGGAGAGCAGCCTTCTGATGACGAATCCTAGAATCCATTTACTGGATTTGGAAGTTGGGGGGAACGCAGTAGGGGCTCTGGCTGGGTGGGAAGAACTTGCAGATGGTCTTGGGGGGGCAGTTGCCAGCGAACTGGAAGTGAACAATGTTTGTCAGAATATCTTCTCTTCGACTTTATTGTCTGGTCTTGTGAATGACTTACGACCCATTGACCCTGGGTGTTGCAGACCTGCCAGCCGCCACCATTGGGCAAGCAAGAGTAGGTAGCGGGCTTGCAGCCTGGGGGAGGGTAGGCAGAGGCGAGGGCGACGAGGGGAGTGAGAGCGATGATGAACTTCATGTTGGCGGTTGTAAAAGGCGGTTTGAAGCGAATGGAGTCGAATGTATTAGATTCGAGTTAAGAGTCTGTGTGTTGTAGCGAGCTGAATGCTTGAGATGCTGGTGGTGAGAGAGAAGTTGGTTATCGAGGGAGAGATGTAGTCCTTTAAATACTTTAAATCATTCATACAGAGTACCATGAAGATAGAAGAGAGTACAATAGAAGTTGACAGTGATAACCAAAAATGGCAGAGGATCCTCAAGGGTGACGTAGGGGGCTGCCTCGCTGGCTCGTATATTTCAGCAATACGACTAGCCTCGCGCCCGTATACGGAGAGGAATAGACTTGTCAAAGGCTTCCAGCTTGTCGCCTGATCTCTGCCTACATTAGAAAGCCACAATATTCTTGGCATAGCCTATTATGGCGCCGCTCATTCGGTCAACTGCATCGGGTAATGCCATCAATCCAGCTTTCATCATACAGTTATGCAAAGTGTCAGTCATCAGTGAGGGGGGGAGAGACACATTTCTGATGTCAGCTCATGCAGGTAATGTGTTACAACATTGGACCTTTGGTGATTCTCATAACCACGTCAACGAGGCGGTGGCCAGCCTCAAGTCTAGATCATTCCTATGTGAAAAGAATACGAAAAATATTGAAAACCGAGTCAGCCTCTGTCTCCAAAAATACACCCTCCAAACGACATCGTGTTGGCGTGCGGTTCGTAGCCAATCCTAGGGTGTTCTGCATCCAGGGATTGACTCAGCTTAGGCGACATACGGCTGAGAAGCGTGAAGCCACCCACCCTCTTCCGCGCAAAAAGCAAAAAGACACGACCCATACCAGGCCGGAGAAATAAGGCGCGGGGTTGCAATCCGATTGATTAGCTGGATCGGACACATGAGAGCCCAAAAGTTCAGCCCTATTATCTAAACATAGGCATTTCGAAGCCACGGAGGAAAGGTACGGAACCTCGGACACCGGAGGCGGCGTGGTCAATATGTTTTAGCCTCCGGATCGTCGGCGCTTTTCTTCTTTGAGCCTTTGATAGTCGCCACCATCTGCAATATTACTCCAGAAGTGCCTCTTTTCTGAGTCAAATGACATGCAGCATGAGGCTACTTCGTAGTGAGAAGCCTATTACGTACGTACCGATTGTTCTTGGTCTTGTTGGGGTCCGTTTTTGGCTATACGAGGTCAGGCAGACGGGTCTTTCAGCGGATTCTCAATAAATTCATCGTGGCGGGCCGCTAGACATCCAATCACAGTGACACAATGCATTGTTTGACGTCCGCTGTCACAACGCCGTTGAAGTTGCCACGACTAGAACCCACCTAGCTGAAGATTTGAAGAATAACTTCGGGCCACGACCTCCAAGGAATCTATGAATAGATTGCACCGCTGTTGGGATTCAAGGGCTTCGGCGTTTCCCCGATATAGTAGTAGAACTTTGGACACCGATGTTCATTCATCCTGACAAAACTCCTACCTGAAATTCCTTTTGCGTGTGCTGTCCTGATGTCTCAGAATCCTTTCAAAGGCTGGGGGACTTGGCAAAGCCATTTATTAAGCCTCGCGGATGGGTGCTTAAGAACCTGCGGTAGAAGTCGTATTTTCTGGATTCCAGAGTCCTGGCCAACAAGCAGGATTTGCCATGAATTCTATTAGCATGCCGAAGGTACGGAGTACGTCTGAAGTTGATGACCCCTGTCTAATACATACGATGTCTGGCACCTAATTTATTAGCGAGGGATCCTGGCCTAGCCTGACTATTTGTAGATCCGGCTGTGGGTCCCGGAGCGGTCCCATCAATCCACCAGCCTTCTCCATTTCTGGACAGCATCAAGCCATGACTCACAAGAGAAGGCATATTGCGTTGATTCAAATGGGTAATTCCTGTTCATTTATAACTTCTTAGAAGAGACATTCTGTAATCTCCAGGTTGTCTGTGGCCAGAACGACAATTCATACAGATAATACTGACAAGGCCTGTACAATGGCGCAAATAGTACGGAGTACCCGTGAACTGTCTCAAGGTGGTGAGGCTGACAACTTCAGCTATGCTGCAAAGTCGTACTGGGCACCCATCTTCCCACGGGTAGAATCTCATTTCATACGCTCATCCCACGCACAGCAAGGGTCTCGGAGGAGGCAGTGCTGGCAATTGCGCCCAATAGATGAAAGGCGTAGCCGAGCCCATCAAACACATGTGTAAATGATGGCTGAGACGCAATCTCATTCAGAATAAGCAGAGAAGTGATCCCAACAAGATTCTGTATTGGTGGTGTGGACAGGGCTTCAGAAGTTCTGTACCAGTTGACGCATCAGCAAATGTGAACGGTTACGACCTAATTGATGTAAGATGACAATTTTAAAGTTTTCAATATAAAGATTGAGGGCGGTGTAATAGCTTGCCGCGATCCATCTCATGAACAGGGAACATATCTCTCCAATCGTGGCGAGAACTTAAGAATGGCGCTCTAGAAGGCTTAATACGAAGTCGTAATTAGACATCCACCCAAACATTATGACACTCACCGCTAAGGTCTGTGGGGTAGTAGGTCCATTTAAAAGCACAGCTCTTGAATTTAATCTAAAATAGTATCAAGTCGTTAGATAGTTGGGGCCGGCAGTTTTTGAGGCAACCTGGTGTTAAGGATACCAAATCTCATGCATTTGGGGCAAGAAGGCTAGCTTCAATCTGAATCCAAAATTGACGTCGCAGATGGACTATCAATTCTGGGAGCTGTTCTTGCTGCTCGTGTCTCGGGAGAGAGTTGGGTCTTGCTGGATGAGGGGAGTCATTCACTGGGAGATTCGAAGATGCATTCGGCTTTGCCGAATAATTATGCGAAATATTAATATTTTCCACTGGATGGATCGTATAAGTCTTCAAGCATAGAAATCATGGTGGACTTTCCACAACCTGACGCACCGACGTAGGAAATTACTAAACCAACTCGTTGTATGTAACATTAAGAAGTAAATCCACTGTATGACAGGATGCAGAGTCGGTTTTGTGATGTATCTTAAGGCTAAGACCTGTAAGGAAATGTGTATCCGATTGTAGAAAATGTGAGAAATTGAAATTGCCCACGACGACCCGACGTCCCGAATTCGACCTTGTGTTTGTTCCAGGGGTCTCTCATCCTGTAGATTGACGCTGATGGAGCTGAGAAATGCAATTAGCAGCATCCTCACTCTTATGCTTATAAATGAAACATTCAGTGTTGGTAGTCAAGGGCAAATCTGAGACGTTGCTTAGCAGTGTTGAAGCATGGAGATTTCCCTAAATTAGGCCGGTCGACGTCCAGTACCATAGGGTCCAAAATTAATAGTTCAGAGTGAAGTCATAGATAACTGCACTGGATCCTTTTTGTGTGTCAATGAATGAGTTGTTATTTATGTATATAAGCCTGCGGGTTAGTGCCTGGTCCATAGGGAAGGAAAAGACGATACGCGGGAACGGTACTGTGACTCAATTGCCCACGCAATGGAAAGAGAGCACTACCCTGAGTCTGTATAGTTCTCTAGCACAGCTGCTATTAATCTAGCCTCCCAGACCCAATAGGACCAGTCCAGACCTGTTTGATCGTGTTGTTCAGGTCGATCTGGAACATATCGGAAGCAGTCTTATTGTCGACATTGGGACGGCTAGTTCAAGCTGTATTGTTGTTTGAGTCTGTCACATTGATCGAGATTGTGTAGAACCGTATCGCCCAGAGCAGGGGTTTGTTGTTCAAGCCGGCTTTCGGGGCGCTTTGAACGTAGCCACGTTTTTTTTTGAATCAACAGGCGGGTTCGGGCTTGATTGGGCTGATTAGGTAGCGTTCAAAGGCGATCACAAGGTGATTTCACGGTCGAATGGTCTAGTGACAAGATCCACCCTTCCAACGTTGAGGACCTCGTTGATATGACTGCTGAATCCCCTATTATTCAGGCTTGTTTAGCTGGTTGAGCAATTCCATCGCAGAGTCGAAAGAAGGAAAATACGCGGTCAAAGGTGAGGTCCGACAAGGTTGATCCAGCCGGATCAAGGAGGCCGCCTGAACAGAGGGAAGGAAATCGTCAATGAAAATAAGGTCCGGTGGGGTTTATCGGGCTGGATTGAAGCCGCCACTCGCACCTGTTGAAAGGGATGGCTTATTAGTCGTCCTAGAGAGGATTGGCCACTGGCCGGGCTGAATACCATCGGTAGGCCTGGCTTGGTTGGTGAGGATAAATAGTCCATCGCGGCAACCTATTCGTCTTGGTTTGTTGCATTTCGCCGTGTTTGCGTCAGCAGAAGTGAGGTTATAGATTCGAAGCCATGACAATTGCTACCATTTAACACACAATAGGTGGTGTTGATGATGGTTACTAATCAATAAGGGAAAAGGCAATGCGCAGGCGCTGCGTATCAGCTTCTCTTGTATTCCGATGGACCGCTTCTCAGTCAGACCTCTGATATTTGCTTATTCCTAGTCTAATAAGTAGACTGAATATGATCTTAGAATGATATCTAGTCACATGTTCCCACATGGTTTTAAAGAAGCAGCTTCGCCCCCACAAGGGTGAAGAAGCTCAGGGGTCAACATACTCGTACGAGTAGTCACGATTATTAACCCCTAGCTGCTCACCTCCAGCACAACTCACAGTGGGTCAGGTGCTAAACTGTGGCGCAAGAAGGGGGCCCTTTGTACCTTGATGAGCGTTTATAACGGATCTTCCTCAGCGCACTGGCCGATTGACAACTCCGCTGTGACTAATTACCCCGGCGACCTCGTACTAGTATACTAGTACTCCGTGAAGTGAGGGGGAAAAAGCAACGTAGTATGGTTCCAAGCTCTATTACGAGACTCCCCTCATACAAAGTACAGGTGCCTGGTTTCGTGATAAATTCATAAACCTAGCATCCGATAAACCGACTCTTCCACGTCGAGTAGGGGTTCTTCTCTTGTTCGAGCTAAGTTTGCATAAAAAGCTTAACCAGAGGATGGATCTCAAAGCAAGCTTTTGCCATAAGTGATCGAAATTGGAGGGAATGAGTGCAGAGTCTCGAAGCATATCTTAAGACGAATATTGATGTTATATTTATCATCGCCATATTTGCTTTGATGTGCGATGAGACGTTTGTGCGCGATGAGACTTTTGTGCGCTGATGTCACAAGGATTGATCCATAGCAACTCTTCATGAGGAATGATGTTAGTAGTTTTTCATTCTGATCACTGCCACTACACCCTGAGGGGCAACGAGGGTAGCCCCAAGCATGGCACATTTATCACGTATCTGTCTAGAGTCACCTGAATAGGGCCATGATAGACGGAATTTCTCACGGCTATGGAGCTCGAGGGAGGAAACAGCTTCGTAGTACGGAGTACAGGGCTCCTGGATACGAAGATGTCAGAACTTAGGTACTACTAGTACTTACAATACGAGTTAAGTGTGGGGGATCATATGAGCTTAGCTAGAGATCCCTTAATTAGCGCAGTTGTTTATTTCCAGCCTACAGAGTATTACTAACAAGATAGGCATGCCATCATGTTAGGCCGGCTTTGGTTAGAGGGCCCGTGCTGTAAGAGCTAATTCCGTAATAGCTAATGGCTTTTGGATCGCAAACATTAAATCAATGGCTTCTATACTTCCACAACATCATTTGCAAGAAACCTTGCTTATTGTAACTCTCACAGCTTTATCAATAAGAGGCTGTGTGGTGTAGTGCATTCATGAACTACCTACGCGCACCAGATGGATTTCTGGTAAGTGCTCTCTAAAGGGCTAAATCGAAGACTTAAGGGAGACGTTCTAGCCTCTGTCAGAGTTATTAGGCCCCTTTTGCTATTACTGGGGTTTTACTGGCTCTTACGAAAGTCCAAGGTATTACAAGAGTTTAGCAACAAAACCAATAGTCTAGTAGTTCTTAAGGAAGCTAAAAAGCATTACTGGAGTTCTTACTCTAGAGATAAAACGGTATTATTAAACCAGTACCTTCCGCAGACTATGGAATTACAATGATATATGCAGCCTTATCTATTGTTGATCTCAAGAGGGATGAAGTGGCTATTGCGCTTGGCCCGACCATGGTACAGACATACCTGGTAATATGTAATGACCAAAACGGTGTAGTATATGGGGCGATGATGCTTAACTAATGTGATGCACTGGTCAGGATCACTGGCAGTACTCTGGCATTGAAGGCGTGAATTACATAAGGTATAGGCTCCATCTCTTCTGCTTACTTTGGTATATATGCTAGCTAGCGAGTCATTCATAACGTAGATCGACACAATCCACATGTTCTATGGAGTATCGACGCATATCTACTCACTAATATAAACCGGTCTTATTATACAACAACATTTAGGGATAGTACCTAGTGACGACTAAGAAAGATTCTATTTTCTGCCTAATTGAACGAAATTTGACATTGTTCAAATACGTAGCAGAAGAAGCGATAAAAGAATGAATGTGAAAAGGATAATTGCGTGGAACAAGGTTCTTATAGCCCCTGAACCTGTAGTGGGCTTGGAAGCCTGCACTAATTGGTCTGCCGGGTGAAAGCAGAGTCCGATTACCCCCTACAGTTCCACAGCGTTAGGTACCAATGCCTTAATAGTAGTTGCATCGAGGACTGTAAGCAGGGGGTGCAACATTGCTCGTTTCAGCAATGAAGACAATATCGCGCTGATCAATCTTAGCACTACAGGTTGTCAGTATGTGTTTATCAGTACGGAGTATGTTCAGGGCCCTTACATCCACCCAGAATGGTCAGCGCAGAACGTTTCAATCTGCTGAATATAGTACTATTGGAGCATCAGCATTTATAATTTCTAATTTTTGGAATCCAACATACCGCAATTACGGAATATTTGAGCCTGGCATTATAGCACGAGTCCTGGTTTCGAATCGTGACCCTTGCCGAACCCTGGGTAGCTGCTACAGTAGAAAGACCCGGAAGCCTAGTATCATGTAAGTTAAAACTTCTGTATCTCGGAATAGAGAAAGTGATCCTCAGAGTATAAAACCTACTCAAGCACTTTGTTGCCGTCATTTGAAAATTGACTCCTCAACCGGGCTAGGTCACTCTTGTACTGGCTGACGCTACCCCCCACTCCTTGAGGATATTGCCAGCACTCATCTGGCCTAAAATTGCGGGCAGAAAGGGAATTCTCCTCATGTTTAGGAGACAACCCGAATGTCGAAGTCAGATTAATCGCGGGTGGCTCAGAAACAAGAGTCAAACCGCTCTCATGTTGGTGGAGAATTCCATAACTCTGAGTACTTGGTACATTTGTTGGTGTTGGGCCACTCTGGACAGTGAGGGCCAAAAGGGCAATAGCAGAAAGTTGGCATAGAAGATGCATTTTTGATGTTGTTTGATGTTTATTGCGTGTTTCTTATTGCTCTTTGCTCTTTCTGTGATTGATATTCCGAAAGCTTCATTTCATGGTGGGCATTTCTGCTTTAAGTACTTGTTTCTTCATAGAAATCTTTACCAAATTAAAACTCTATGCAGGATACTACTGTAAGCGCTTATTGATTACGAAAAGTCAGACGGTAGTCCGAAGCTTCCGAATAAGCACATTTGAAAATATAGAGTTGATTATGGAGTACAACGTGTACAAGAGTGGAATGCAGATCAAACCCAGGTCGCCACTTTCTGCCTAGTTTTGAGGCCGTGTATGGACCATGAATCCTGAATCCTTTTTTTGCCAAGACGGAGGCGGAGCACCGCATACTCTCCAACTGCTAAATAATCCACTAAACGGTGCTTAAATTAAGAATTACTCAACAGTGTAAGTAATATGCCTAGTACACTTTCGGACATATTGACCTTGCAAATGTGAGTAGTTATCCTGATTCCCGAACAACCCCTTGCTAAAGGAAATTATTGCCTATTCGGTATCATCATGTCACACTACAATCGGGCGTGCCCCATCCTAAACGTATTGTATCATGTCCCCCAGTAAGCCTTAATGTGTCAATAGAGAGAAACTAAGTATGTATAGTATACATGTTGCTTAAGCCAGATCTCTCAGTATAATATATAACTATAAGAAGGAGCAACACATCGCATTATGAGACGTCTTGGATATCACCAGACTCACAATTCCATACAATGTCCAGTTAGCTGTCTTGCCACTACCCTATTCTATTAACAACGCCGTTACCATAAACATCACCGCCACCTCACGATGAAGGTCATGAAGACAGTCCTGCTTTATTTTGCTGCGCTGGCTGTAGCCAATCCAGCACGTACACCATCTCATATACAGTCTGATTTGCCGGGACTTACATCCACCGAATTTCTTGAGTTTCTAACTCTCAATACTACCGATGGGTGGGAACCGATGGCCCGTGTTCCCCAGTACAACGTCACAACTGCGGGAGAGATCATCGACTTTGGGCACCATGGTGCCCTCACTAAAAGGAAGGGTGACAGACAATTTGATGCGCATCCAAGCACAGACTGCGGTGGCAGACCCATTTTCACTGCTACGGCTTTTGGGTGCGGGGCGTGTGTCTCTAGTCCGGGCCAGAACATTGCGAGCGGGTTCTTATGGAGAGAGTATGCCGGAAAGCCTTATCCAACAGTGAGTTGGTTCAGCGAAATTAATTGTGGAGGACGCATGGTACACTCTCAGGGAATTACTAAAAGCAACCTCGCATCATGCGACAATAATAACTTTGGTACATCCTATTCGGTGATGGTATACCAAGGTTGCTGATTGTGATCCTTGGCACAGCCGGGTCCACTCCGACCTCCTCTATCAATACAGAGGCTACCTGAAGACGCAGACCTTGTTGGAAGGAGTTTGAAATGCCAGAAATTGCAAGGTGGATATCTGTCAGGGGCATTTGGTCACATGTATGAAGGAAGACTTTTTGATGCGAAGCTGGCGATATCATGTGGCACGCAAATCATTCCTTTCTTATCGATTTATTTATTCAATATATTTAAAAAGGAATCATTTCAATGAACCATCTATGGGGGGAAGATCCTTCAATTGTTTCATTTCAAAGGCGTCTTCAATAGTCGTCCCCAGCATTCATCAACGTTGGGACAGATCAATAGGGATGGAATTGAGGGAGGCGATGTTGCTAAATCTACTCCGTAAGCTTACTTGCATAAGGCTAGGAGAAGGAATTCGAAAGCTCCGGTGACTGATCAACAGGAATGCCAAATTATGTTGCCCTTGGCTTAGCCAGCGCCTTGTATGTAACGGACTAGCTCAATAATCAGCGTTCTTTTGACTAATTGACTACATCTAGCTATATTTGACTAAATTTAATGTATATAAGTAAATTCAACGCAACTATAAACCTACTAGAAATATGTAAAATAAATGTTTATTAAATAAGTAAAGAGTTGTGATTAATTAAAGTGGCGATTAAAGTCGCAATTCAAGTCGTGGTATAGGCAGTCGCAAACGCCTGCACTAACAGAAGGTCAGGGAGGAAGGAAGTAGACTTTCAGAGCATAAGGACATAATAGGAGCCCTTTTCTCCTAGGAAGAAAGGGCAGAGGTCAATACAATCACTGCCTGCGTGCCTGCTTCGTGCCCCCTGCTCTCCAGACTCTATCAATCTCTTCCTATGACCACCCGTTCTTGACATTACATATGCTTAACCTAGTAGGGCTTCATGTATAAAGTACTTTGCATTTTTGCGCGCTTTACATATAAATGGCAAGTACCTTTGCGGTGCAATAGCCAAGTGGGGGTGCAAAATACGTAGTCAATCTGTTGCATAGCATACGAGTAGGCCACTTAATATCCACACGCATCGAGTATCCATTGTTATTTCACAAATTTGATATCGTAACGGGAGAGCAGAAGGTTCATTGTATGGTGGCTCTAAGTATTATTAGTCTATAGCAAGCCCCTCCTATTTGCAACGCCAACTCACGATGTGGAATATCGGGGTGCCGTTCTAGACGCTTTCGGAGGCGTAGCGCCGGGAAGCTCATGTCAGCAAGGAGTGTGATTCCAAGGCAAATGATCTGGGACAGTTCCATGGCTTCCACTTTCCGGCTTCTCATGGCTCGTGTTGTGAGTGACAAGACTTGAGATTGTCTGGGTGCTTATCGAGGAGGAAGAAAAGGGGACACTCAGACAGAGCGCATGGATCTACAAAGCAGCACACGAAAATTGCTATGACTGCAAACGTAGAAGGTTTGTGACTCAGGACAAGCCGCTTGTCGGCCTAGAGAATGCATAGGCCATGACTACGCATGAGATGGATGATTTGTCCTGGGATTTGAGCTAAATACGCCGGATGTCGGAGACTATTGCTAGCAGGCGCTTAGGGATCGTCACTAGCAAGTCAGATTCCGCGTCGGGCCACACCAGCCCCTCCCTAATATTAAAAATCGATACCCGCTACTACTTATCTCGGAACTGCGAGACTAACTGTATAATACGAAATAATTTATGGCTCTCGACCTTGAGGGAGCCTATAACGTAATTAGAATTCAGGAAGGCGAAGAGTAGAAAACAGCGTTCTGTAAACGCCAAGGATATTTGGAATACCCCGTGATGCCCTTCGGACTTGCTAACATACCCGCTACCTTCTACATAATAATTAACTATATACTACGAGAATACCTCGATATCTTTGTAGTTATTTATCTTAACAACATCCTTATATTCTTACCGACCACGACGAAAGGAGCTCCGTTTTTCTAATCGTCAAACTTTGAAGTCCATCGTTGGTAAGAATACCACTCCTTGGTGCTCTACTTGGCTAAGCGATAATATAGTCTAGTGAAATTCGACAAAATAGTGTTGTAGATCTATTTCTGCACAACCGTCAAGTCCAAGACATCCTCCACCCCGCCGATTTTCTCAATCTTCCCCTTGGATAATAAGGCGACAGTATCCTGGCCCGACCGCAGCATCTCAGTCACGCCACTCAATCTATGCGTGATGGTAATAACGGTGTGCCCCTTCTCTGTAAACTCTTGGTGTATGATGCTGCGTATGGCAGATTCGGTCTCAGAGTCGAGTGACGATGTAGCCTCATCGAGTAAGAGAATCGGCATGATGCGTCCACCGTTGAGTTGGGATCCCGATACATCAGGTTGCTGGTTGAGGGATTGAAGTCGAAGGATCGCTTGAGCTAGTGCAAACAGTTGCGATTGCCCGGCAGACATTTGTGGTAAGGAGGAGATGGTGCTGTCCAAGATTTGGCAGGCTTTTGTAGGTACAGAATCTCCCGATTTGAAATGTGGCCAAAGGTAAGTTCTTTGGAGAGCTGCAACGATGGTTTCATCCGGAAGGGATGCAGAAGGCTGGGTATCAAGCAGGTCAGCAAATTCCTTTGGCTACCAATGGATACGAAACTAGGAAAAGTTCTCCTTACATCGAGGTTGAAGCGAAGACTGGCTTGGCCAAGGACGAAGTTATCCTGAGAAACTGTGATGAAGCATCTTTCTCGAATCAGAGACCGTGGGACCAGGCTCAGATCCACCCCGTCTATCTTGATGCTTCCGGACTGTATATCCAAGAGACGCAGAAGTGTGAGTAACAGAGTGCTCTTCCCGCTGTGAATACCCAAAAGCATGTCAACAGGAGGGTTAGAAAAAGTTAGAGTATACCGCAAAGCCTCATACCTGCCCGTTCGGCCACAAATGACCAATTGTTGGCCTGCCGAAATCTTCACGGTGACGTCCTGCAGAGCTAATGCTTCAGGACTGAGTAGAAAGATCAGTTTCAGAAACCAGCCTGCTATCCATGCTTATCTTAGTTGTATGCGGCCGTGACATTGTCCAACTCGACAACCCCAGATGACGGCCAAGTTTCCACAGGCTCGTAATCTTCATGTGGTTTATCCTCTTTTGGCGTCTCGGCTTCTAGGTTCTTTAAGCGAGATCTAACAAGTCATCAGCACATATGCAGCAAGCTCATGCCTCTGAGAAGCCGTAAAAAGGCTCGAGATACGTGTCAGGAAGTTCAATGTGGCACGAGAAGCTGTCACCCTCGGTGCACCACATGAAGGGGGAGCAACGAAAAGAAAGCAAAGAGTAGAGAAGGAAGTAAAAAAGAAGGGGTAAAGAGATGGAAAAGCGTACATGGCGCCCAGAGATATCTCCATATTTGTCCAAGATGTCACAAGACCAAGGAGGGTTGTTTTCTCAACTAACACAATATTCAGTGCCATACCAATCTGTCCGGCTGTTGTCGTTCCCCTGATGAAAATAGCAAGAGTGATAAGGCCAGTTGCTATCGCGGCAACCATGAGGTCAAGAACGATACTCAGCCAGTTTTGGAGACAGAAGAGGATGTAGGACGGCTGCTGAGAGCTATCGAGACAACGGATATTGACATGCTCGACTTGTTTCTCCCAACCAAAAACCCGGATTGTAGTAATGCCCTCAACCTATTATATCGTTAGTCAGGAAGCAAGCCTGCATCCGAGGTATGCCATACCGACTCGAGAAAACTCAAGTACACTGCAGATTGTGATTCGAGGTCAAGCAATCGCAGTTGTCGCGACGTGCACAGATATACTCTTTGCACCACATACACAGTTACGACGCAAAGGGGGAGTTTCAGTGCCATTAGCTTCTGCGCACTAAAAAGCAAGACAGTTTGCACCAGAAGCTTAAAGACCTCTGAAATAATGAGCTAAAGCGCTTTGGAGAGGTTCAGAAATACGTACGATTCGATATGGATAGAATGGCTGGTGGCAGCTGCCTATCAACCAGCTGGATATCTTGACTGAAACTGGAAAAAGTCAGCACCCGGTACATTCTATTTGGTGTCCTAACCAACCGATTTAGTATAACTCCGGTGTCAGTGGTCGAAAAATATGACAATGGGGCTCTATCTTTCATCAGCACAACGACAGCAGCGGACAGGGTGGTATGCACGAACCTAATGATGATCGAAAGAAGACGGCGGTGTAGTTCAGCTCCTGACTCGGGTGCAACGAGAATATGCGTGGACCTTCTCTAAACTCAGCATCGCTGTTGATTAGAAATTCGCAGTGCACTCACCACATTGATCCGTTAGTGGCAGTCCACGCTAAGACGGATGAAATGAGATAGCCCCCAATGTAAAACATTGTTTGGGAGACCGGTGCTTCGGTCCACTTTTGCAACCAATACTGGGGGAATGTTATGAAGAACGAGTATGACGACGTGCAAGCGAGAAGGAGGAGGAAATTCCGAAAGCCAACCGCCTGGAGATAATAACCTGTGCGGGAGAGTCATGTTAGCGCGGGGGAAGTTGTATAGCTGAGTCGGGACGCTACCATAAAGCGAAACATCCCCGGTTGCCCTGTTCAGATCGGAGGCGGCTTCGGCAACTTTGAGACTCTGACTCTGCACCGTCTTGTCCACCCGGGGTTGTTCCTCAGTAGCACTGTTTTTTGCCTCATTGAAATGAGCTTTGAGGATGTATTTCGGGTCTTGTGTCAAGCCAGCCCATGTTCCTTGGTAGGTGACGGTACCATTACCGAGGATAACCAACCAGTCTGCCAAATGGAAATGCGTAGCTGTATCTTGTGAGCATTTACCTCATCTTGAGCGTACAAGTCTTGGACTGACCAGAGTTAGTGATGAAAAAGACAGTTGTGCCCATCTTCCTGAAAAGACCTGCTGGACTGAAGAGGTTTTCCACGATTCGGCTTTCTGTCTTGCCGTCAAGGGCGCTGAAGCTATCATCCAAAAGCACAATCTCACAACAGGCGTACACAGCACGAGCAAGAGCCTGAATTCATGTTAGCAAACGACTTTCCGAGTTTTTCGGTGAACATCTGGGCAAAGAGATTGTCTCAAAAGCCGAAGCCATGGTGTACTGGAGTAGCATAGCGTAACTCGGGATGGCTCTGACAAGAAGTCGTTCCGAGTCGACATTCTTCTGCGTGAAAAGAAGAAAGCGAATGAAAACATACCACTCGCTGTCGTTGTCCTCCAGAAAGATTCAAGCCCCGGCTTCCTATCACGGTGTTGTCTCCGTTGGGAAGTGCCAAAAGGTCCTCGTCAAGACAGCAAAGTCGGATAACCTGTTCGTACCAGCTTGGTTCTTCTGGCAAAAAGCCACAGACAGCTTCTTTAAGAGTCCCGCTTGGTAGCCAAGGCGACTGTTCACAGCAACCTATACGCTTTGACGAAACTCTTATTGTTCCGCCAGCCGTGGGAAGTTCGCCCATGAGGGATTTAGCAAGCATCGTTTTGCCACTCCCTACTGGTCCGGAGCAAATAACAAACGACCCTTTGGTGATGACAAGGCTCATGTTTGCGATGACCGGAGGCATTGATAGAGTAGGTTGAATGATTAGGTCCTCAATGCAAATGGCTGGTGAAATTTCGGTAGGGCTGTGTCCTACTTTCTTCAATGCCAATCTCTGATCACGTCGGGGCGGCTGCATGAGATATTGCTGGATTCGCTCGAAAGCAGCCAGGGAACCTATCGCTTGTGGTACAATCGACATGATCATGTTCGCAGGGTGAGTCACCAACCCGAGGAGTGCGGTGGTCGTGAATGCGGTTTCGTTGTCGAGTGCGGAGCCATTTAAACTAGCTATGAGAACAAAAAACACAAATGTGATGATGGGAGAGAATATCCCGAGAGCATTTGCTGCAAGAGTCACGAAATGAATCAAAACTTAAGATCACACAAAGAACATACCACTCGCGTTATATGCCACCATCATCCAACGCACTTTCTTGGCCATATCTAGCTCTCGAAGCCGCAGAGCATGGACTAGGGATTCTGTGTATGTAGTCACCCCAAGCATCTTCAAGCTCTTCATCGAGGAAAGCATTGATGTGGTCATAGCAATTCGGTTTTGAGTAGCCACTGTCCAGTCCTTTTGCTTGCTCTGGAGGTTTTTTGCTAAGTATCGACTCATTCGGGAGCAGACTCAAATGATGGTCAGCTTTTTTCTCGTCGAATAGATGACCAAGGAAAACTCACAGAAGATGATGACAAGTGGAACTGGGCAAACCCATCCGACTTCTCGGGCCAACATCGTTATGCCCAATACGACTTCGATGATCTGCGCCCAAGTCTCATGGAACATGGACGCAGCTTGGATTACATTTTCTGCATCTGTACTCATCAATGTCACGGCTCTTCCGTCGTCGTAGCTGCTTGACTGCTGGCTCAGCGACTTGTTGTTGATGAGCCCAACAACAGCGCCTCTGATCATGACCTTGAGGCGATTGAGACGGTGCTGGTACACTGCCTTGGATACCTAAATACTCCACTTAGTGATCAAACCTACAGGAGCCAAGAGAACACACTGACCGCTAAGCCGACATAGACGATGACGGCCATCAAGATTACTGAATAACCCGTTTCCGCAGATTGCCTTGATGAGTTGCTCATAGCACGGATGGCAGTGCTGATAAGAACTGGCTGAGCGTAGCGGAAGACAATGAGGAAGAGTCTCGGGATAATCGGTGCGAGAAAATGTGGTAGCATGCTGAATACCAAAACCTTTGGTAGTGTTGTCTTTGTCTCCGGCTTGCCTAGGAACTTGTTAGGCAATCCTTGCAGATCATGTCGTGCGGTTGAACCACGGGACTACCTGTCTGATCCCAAGCTCGCAGAGCTCGATGGCGCCGTAATTTCGACGACAGCTTACGGTCTATCGGTGGGAGATTGTCCCCAATAAGAATGTTGCGGTTTCCTTGGGCTAGAATCGGATTGATCCACCAAAAGAACGTTCTGCCCAAAACGCCGGCCAACTGTTCTGGAGGCCATTGGTCACGAGAAGCTCGCAGAATTGCTTCTTTTCCTCGACTTTCAACCACCAGGAGCAGGAATTTAATGCACAGATTCGCCACAGCTGGCAAAACACCTGTGAAGATGCCATTGTCGTAGACGGTCGTTCCCAACTCGGCAGAATCGCACGCCAAGGACACAAGTAGATAGACGACTCCGAGATCCGATGGTTTGATAGACCGGGCGTGCTCGAGTAACAGCAACGGGCAGAGGCCTATGCATGCTATGAAGGAAGTAATGGCAGAAAAAATGCCAATGTCATATTGAGACTTCGGGAATGCTGTTGTGGTCAGAATGATTAACTGGGCCACTACTAGCACGATCGCAATTATCTAATTGCAAAGTTGGTTTCTATACACGCGGGTTAATTACGCCTTTACTGCGCACTAGCTTTCCATAACCGCGGTGCCCTGGAACGACTTTGATTGGTTCTGTGCGAAGCTTCGACAGACGGAGCGGCAGCAGCAAAAGAAACAAGGTGGATGCTGCAGTGGAGAGAACCTGGGACATGATCTCAGCTCGGCTCAGCCCGGCTCAGCATGAGGATGCTTCAAGACTCCGGTAGAAGACAATGAAAAGGTTTTGCGCTTCAAACGCTCTACTCAAAGAATAAGAAAGATGCGAGGCGAGCAGCAGCTTCGAGTACGCGATCTGTAGGATACCTGGGAAGAGCAGAGTCTGATGAGCCCACCAACTGTTTCTTCAATTATGGAGGCGATTCTGACTTCTCGAGCAGAAGTCTAGACCTTCAAGACGCGTCCTAACAAACCGCGAGAGCGAGTGCCAAGAGTCATCCATTCGCGAGCAATACATATGCAACAAGTGCATATTGTGGATACAAGCACTGAGCAGGGGATCAGGAAGGCCATCCGCTTCGCCTGCGAGCACGGAGCAGCAGGCTAATGCAGTAAATGCTAAGCCTTGCCATCTTCCTTATTGGAGTCAGTGGCCGGAGCCCCCTGCAGAAAGCGAGTGGCGGCCGCTGTTGGTGAAGGAAAGTCCGAAAGGATAGGCCGCGAGATAGCTTGCATCGTATCGCATCCATTCGTATCGCCCCACAGAACGCTGAATGCACCCTTTTTGGGAGACAATGTAGTGTTGAATATGGAGTAAGGTTTTATGTAACAGGGGCGTAAGCCGCCTTTATCCCCGAATCAGGGTGGAAATAGTAAAGATATACTCCGTACCCTATACAAGGAAAAGGAGGTCAAGGGAGAAAATGCCTGAGATGTAGTATTATAAAACAGTAATATATAGATTGATATTTTTTTTAAAAATATTTTTCTAGGATCAATAAATTAACTTTACTAGACCCTATATACCTCCTTTTATATATAGAATATATTTACACTATTAATACTGGCTATTGTTATTATATAATATTAAGCTTTAGTATTTTCCTCTTTTTGCAAATTCCTGTTTATATGCCACAATGCTATATAATACTATTAAAGCACGCTTACAATAGCTTTATGCCAAGCTTCCCTCCTATACCTACAGGTACCCTACCTTTTAGGTGCCTATTTACCAAAAATTCTATAACCTCTTAACTAGCTATTAAGAAAATAAGTCCAATAACGCTCTCTCGCCTTTATTAAGCACTTAAAGAAAGATAGCGAACGCTATTAGACTTTAAGTAAATTAAGGATAACTAAACTTTACTGTTGCTGGGCAGGCAGTACTTTAGCGATTTAAGAAAGAGGGTACTCCTTTACTTTTAAAGTAAAGGGAGACTATAGCCTCTTATTTACACTTAAGAAACGCTGCATTAACGATAAATATATCGAAACTAATATCCTTAAATTTAATTTTAGTTTTAATTTAAAACCTAATATTTCTTTTTTTTAAAAGGGATTTAAAAAAGCCTCTTTTCCTCCTTTTAAAGTAAATTAATAAAAGCCTTTACTTTTATAAATAAAAAGTAATTAAATATAATATTTAAAATCTTTGCGTAAATTAAAAAAGTTAACTTAATTTAAACGGCTAGGCAAAAGATATTACTTTTAATAGCTTAAGCTATTAATAACTATTTATTTAAATATTAAAGAAAGTATTATCTTTTAGCGGCTATATTAATAAATAAAGCCCTCTTTAATACCTTTAAAAACCTTTTTTCTTTAAAGGCCTTTATAAACCCTAAAAGATTAGGCAAAAACCTTTCTTTTACTTAACTATTAATTATTTAATTAATTAATAAAAAGCTTTATTAAAATAATAAATAATAGTAAATTAAACTTTAGCCTTTAAATAAAACTAGCGCAATAACCCCTTTACTAGCTAATAGCCTAAAATAAATTATATAGGCTATAGTTGCAGCTATAGGTATAATAAAAACTCTTTAATATAAAGAAATAGAAATAAACCTTCCCTTTAAAGTAATAGTAGGCTAGCCTTTATTATTTATAAAAGCTAATAAAAATAAATAAAGACTACTTGAAAAACTAATAACAGGATCTTCTTTTAAGTCCCTTTAAACTATAATTTAAAAAGGATTACTATTATTAACGCTAGGTAAAAGGTTATTAAAATTAATAAACTTAAAAGTAAAAATATTATTTATTTTTAAAAAGTAAAGTTTAAGTTTATACTTTAAATTAAAATAAAAAATATTAAAAAAAAGATTTTTATTTTAACTTTAATTATAAAGGCTAATAGCTTAAAAATTAAAGAAATATAGATATAAAGGAGTTTTTTTATATAAAGTGTTTTTAAATACTATACTAATACTTTAAGTATTTTCCCTATTAATATATTAATTTTAATTAAAGCTTAAAAGAGCGCTAAGTTTAAAAAACTTTAACTCTTTAATTAAAAGGCCCCTTTTAGCGAAACTATTAATACCTACTATTACTTTATCTCCTTTAAAGAGGAAATTAAAATAAATTTTAAACTCTTTAACTACTTAACTTTAATAAAGCTTTAAATTGAAAAGGTATAAGTAACTTAATATAATAAATGCCTTAGCTTTTATAATCTTTAAAGGTATATTAAAACTATATACTATAAAAAGTATAGTAAACCTGCCTTTTAATATATTAATAAAAATAAAAACTGTAATAACGTTATTTAATATATTAACTGCCTTAAACCTTATTAATTTAATACTTTAAACTAGTATAGATATTTAACTATTAAAAATAATATAAAAGTATATACTATTAAAGAATAATTTAAAAGTATTAAAGAATTTAAGATTTAAAAATTCTAAAAAAAAAACCCTGCCCCTTTTACCTTTAAGCCTAGTTTTAGTGCACTTAATAGAGGAGCTTTTTAAGCTGCTTTAGCTAGATCTTTTACTGCTTTTAAGGCCTAGATTTAAAGACCCCTCCTTTTAAGCAGGATAATACCCCCTGCCCCTATAATAAAGCCCCTTTAAAATAAAATTAATTTAATAAATATCTTTAACAGCTTATTAAAGGAAAGTTTACTAGCCTACTTTACAGTAAAGGTTACTAATTTAAATAACTTTATAAATAATACTTTAAAGGAATCCTTTAAGGGAGATAAACCTTATAAGTCTAATCTATAAATAATAAACTTTATTAAAACTACTAAAAAAACTTTAGCTTAAAAATCTTTTAAGTTAATATAAAAAAATAAAGATAATATTATAATATAGCCCTTTTACTAGCCTAAAAGAATAGCTTTAATATTATATTTATTTAAAAGCTATAAATTTACTAAAATACTATATTGTCTAAAAGATATATAAAATTTTACTTTAGCTTTTAAGTATTTAACCTATTTAATAATTAAAGGGAGACTAAACCCTTTATCTTTATATATATTAGAAAATTATTAAAAATATTATATTAATAACTCTTGCCTTTAAGATTAAAAAGCAATTATATTTACTAGGTAAAAATCTATAGTTATATTATTGTTAATATTTACAGTAAGGCTTCTTTTAATATTATAATAGAAACCTTTAAAAGTTAAGGCTAGCCCTTTTTAAATTTAATTATTGCAGGAGACTTTAATATATTATACTAAATATAGTAATTAAGCTAAACTTAAATACTGCAGGCAATAAATTAACTAAGTAAGCAAATAGGTATAACCTAATTTTAGCCTTTATAAATACCTTTATAAAGGATTCTAGAAAATGCATTAACTTTATTTTCTTTAACTGCCTTATATTATTAACTATTGCAAGAAACCTAAATATAAACTTAAGCTACTATATAGTTACTACTATACTCTTAAGCTTTATTAAGCTAATAGTTAATATAGGAAAGAAATATATCCCTTTTAAAAGCCTATAAAAGTTTAGCTAACTAATATATATATATACCTGGCTTTTCTTAAAAGTAAATATAATTAATTTAATTAAAGGAGACCTAAATAAAGCTATATAAGTACTTTAAAGACTCTTTATAATATAATTAATAGGCAAAAAAAGATACTAAAATAAATATAATGCCCTTTAATAAAATAAAAACTACTAGACAGCCTATTTAATTTATATTACAGCGCCCTTTAAAACTAATAAATAAACTAAAGTAAAAAAGATATTATATAATACTATTAAATATAAAAAATGCAATTACTAAAATAAAATTATAGTTTATCGGGGGTAACTAATATACCTAATGCATTTACAGTCCTTTTTACTAGCTTACCCGAGTAAAGTTAATTGCTTATTTAAGTAACTACTAGATTAAGGAGGTATAAGACTATAAAGATAAACAGATAGACCTAGTTTAATAAGCATTAACCCGCGTTCTCCTTTAATATATTACCTTTACCTGTATTTTTATAGCCGTTAAGGCGTAAAGAGGTAACTGTTAGTTACTTTCGACTGCAGATATTATAATTAAATAATTCGCAGTATCTTTTAGCCCTTGTATTACTTAATTACAGCTTTATGGTTCTATTAAGAGCGCAGTTCCCGCGCTTTATTCTGGTTATTGTTAGTGTATATATGTGTTTGGAGCGCTGATTCCCCCTTAACAAAATAGTTAAAGCTAGCCTAGGCAGGGGTATTTAATAGGTGGCTAAATAGTATAAAGCTATAGATTATTTTTAACCCCCCCTTTTAATAGATAGCGGCAGGAGTATTTTAAACCTTAAAAAGTAAATGGCTTTCTTTAAAGAATACCTACTATAATAAAAGGGAGTTAAAAAAGATATTAAAAACCTTTAAAAACCTTAAATATTAAAAAACCTTTAAATACTATAAAATAAAACAGTTATTAAAAAAGAGGTAAAAAAGGCTATAATTAAAGTAAAGAATACTATACTTAGCGTAAATAATATATTAGTTGCCTTTTTATATTATATATAGCCTATTATTAAAAAGTTTATTATAAATCTTTTTAAAGGCTACTTTAAACTAAAATATTACCCCCTCCCTTTTAAAAACATTAAAATTACTATTATATTTAAGCCTAGTAAACTTAATTATATAACCTATAAAGCCTTTAAGCCTATTTTACTATTATTTTATATAGGAAAAAGCTTTAAAAGGCTATTTATTAAAAAAGTATCCTTTTTAGTATTTAAATATAAAATCTTTTTAAAGTAATACTTTAAAGCCCTTTTTAAAAAAGTAGTTATAGATTTAATTGCCTGCTTAATTTATAATATTAAAGTTACTTTAAATAAAAGACAGGTTATAACTTTATTTACCTTTAATATCTTTAAAGCCTTTAATATTATTATAAAAAATAAACTAGTTTTATAGTTTAACTAATAAAGCTAGCTTATTTAATTTATAAAATAAATAAAGTTTTTTATAAATAATAGAACTGTTTTTATTTATAAAAGAAACATAATTAATTTACTAGACTTTACCTTTAAATATAACACTTTATAAAAGTCCTTTATCTCTTTTATTATATTAATACTATACTTTAACTTAATCTTTTAACTTAAAGATTAATAGTTTTACTTTAAATATATTAATAATATCGCTATATTTATTATAAAGGGGTTTACTTAAAAAATAGTTACCTTTATATAATAGGCGCTTAATAAAATATTAAAATAAAAAGTAGAAAATATAATATTTTTTAATTATATTAAAATTAAACTACTATACTTTTACTATATAAAAGGCTAAACTTATAATAAAGGTATTATAATAAAGGGAAAATTAATTTAGCTTAAAAAGGATATTTAATAGCTAAAGGTTTACTTTAACTTAAAGCTCTCCTTTAAAAAATATATAAAAACGCTTATAGGCAAAGTATATAAAGTCTTTAACTTCCTTAAATCGCTTAATAAAACTTAAAAAGGCTTACCTTTTAAAGCTATTATATAAGCTATAAAGGCCTATATCCTTGTTATCGCATTATATAAAATAAAAGTATAATAATTAAGGTATAAATAATAATTATAAGCTAACTTTATTAAATAAGTAAATATAAAAGTAGTTAGCTTAATAGATAAAATAAATAAAGCCTTTAAAACTGCAGTAAAGGTAATCCTTTTAGTTTAAAAGACTATAAATATCTTTATCTTATATAGAAAGTTAAAGGTCTTTATAGCTAGCGTCGCCTTAGCTTAGGCCTAACTTAAATATATAGTAAAGGTTATAAGACTAGATTAAAATTACTTAATTAATTCATATATTAATAAAAAACTCCCTCTTTAGCTGCTATAAACTAAACTTTAATATACTGCCGCCTTAATTAATAAAACTATTAAACCTATATTTTTCACTAAAAAGTCTTTATATATCCTCCCTAATCCTAACCTAAAAAGTATAGGCAAATTAACTATAGTAAGGAAATACTTAAAGATAATTGAGTCCCTCCCTTTTATTTAATTTTAACCTACTTTAATAGGTTTTAAATTAAAAGGAATATAAACTAAAAAGTAGTTGCTTATTATAAAGTAAAAGTAACTATAAATACTAGGCGCTTTAATAATATAAAGGTCTATAATATAAAGGTATAGGCTGCTTTAAAGGCTATAAAGCTAGTAGTTAAATATATAGAGGAAAACTATATAATTTAAGCAGTTTACCTTTTTTTAAATAATTTATTAGTTATTAATAGGCTGTTTAATAAGCCCCCCTTTTTTATATAAAAAGTATATATATATTGTTGAAATAACAAGGTTATACTGAACCTTATTTATATGCAGCTTCCTAGAAGCTGCATATAATGCAGTAATAAGGAAACGACTAAAAGTCTAATTGGGTTAATAATAAATAAACAATTAAATTGTAACTAATCTAATAGCTAAAAAAGCTATAGAATATCTAGTGTATATGCGGCTGGATTATAGAAGTGATTATAGAATAATGCTTTATCTTTTATAATAGTCCTCTGACTAGATAATAGGAATATAGTGGCAGAATTAGGTTTATGGCCCTATTCTTATTTTCCGCAAAATTCATTTATATAGGAAATCGGCTAAATCGACTCACGGCTATATAAACAGGAAACTATTTTAGTCAGGTTTTTCACAATAGCCATTATAGCTATTATATTGAGTCTAGGGTAGGCGGGATAGCTGGTCCTAGCTTAATTGTTATCGTTAAAGATAACAGAAATTTCCTGACTTACACCAAAGTTCCTCCGGAACTCCGTCCTAGCGTCGGGCCTAATTCCGGGTCTAGCCAGAATAAGAAGGCTACCTAAATACATTAAAATCCTTACTTTTTAGCCCTCCTTTTTAATACTCCCTCTAGAATAGATACTATCCTATATAACTTTAAAGTAGATATAGGATCTAGATATAGGAATGTAACTAAAATAAAAATAAAAATAAAAAAGATAGCTAATATAGCTGAAAATAATAAAGATAGCTAATAGCTATAAAATAGCTAATAACTATAAAAAGGGTAAAAACTTTAGGTATATACTTTAAGTAAAATCTTGAGATTAAAGAAACTTATAAAATTCTTTAATTTTGGACCTAGAAGAGGCTTAGTAAGCCTGTCAGCAACTATTTTACTAGTTTCCAGATAGCTGACTGTAATAACACTATTTTTAACCTATTCCTTAATATAATTAAAACGCAACAGAATATGTTTTGTTCGATTATAAAGGGTAGGGTTATTTAAAGTAGAGATAGTACCTTTATTATTATTAAATAGAGAGATTAGCTGTATAATTAGTCGATCTACCTCTTTATATAGGCCAATAAGCCACTGAATCTCCCTAATAGCTTCTATAAAAGCTATAAACTCTGCTTTTAATATAGAAAAACAGATAGTTAAGCCCCTTTTTAACTTCCAGCTAATTAGCCTATTAGCAACTATAATAATATAGCTATAAATTAATTTACTTAATTCTTTATCCCCAGAGAAATCACTATCGCAATAACTAATAGGTATAGGACTAGATTTTCTAGTATATTAAATAGCTAGATCCTAGGTATTATTTAAATACTATAATAGGTTACAGGCTGCGTTTAAATGCTTTTTATAAAGGCCTTAAAATTGTTTAGCTAGCTACTAGACTGGAAAGCTGGTATCTACTTAAATATAAATTATTAAGTAAATAATAGTATTAATAATAGCTTAAAAAAGCTTAGTATTAGCTTTATCTAGTTTAATTATAGTTTTATTAGCTAAAATAAAAGGCTGTAAAGGTAATTAAATAGGCTTAGAGTTTTAAAGGTTAAAAACCTTTATAGCTTTAGTAATATACTATTTCTAGGAAAGCTAAAGAAGGCCTCTTTTTCTATCCCTAACTATTTAAACCCTTAAAAAAAAAGAGGCAAGGCCTTTATCTTTTATAGTATAGACTTTATTAAAAGCTAGCTTTAACTAGGCTATAGCTTTTTTATCTAGTCTAATAAAAAGACAGTTATTTATATAAGTAATAATAAAAATACTATTATTTAAATTATAGAGAACAGCAGAGTTAAAGATTAAAGGATTATATCCTAGTTTATTTCTTAAGGCTTATAGGGCCTGTTACTATTCTCTACAGGACTGTTTTAGACTGTAAAGGGCTTTCTATAACTAAATAACCTAATTTAAATTAAGGTTATAACCCAGCTTTCTAAAAATAGATTTAGTTTTAAAGGAAGCTTAACTGGTATAGTCTTTAAACCCTTTAGGAAAGTTAAAGAAGATAGTTTCTTTAAGTATCCCGTTAAGGAATACATTAATAAAGTCGATTTGTTTAATTTCCTAGTTATTAATAGTAGCTAAGGCTAATAAAAGCCGCCAGGTAGAAGGAATAGCTGTTAAGGCGAATATTTAATTAAAATCTATTCCTTTTAGTTATTAAAAACCCTTAGCAACTAGCCTAGCTTTAAATTTTACTATTTTATTATTTTACTCTTTTTTAATCTTTAAAACTAATCGATTAATAATAGGATTCCTGCCTTTAAAAATACTGTTACGCTTAATAAAGGCAAAGGTATATTATTCGACTAGCTAGTTAAATTTACTATAAATTGCTTTTAGCCACTTAATTTTATTAGGATTATAAAGTACTTACTTAAGCGTTTATAGGTCTTATACTGCAGCGGCTAGAAAGGCTAACTTTTTAATGCTATTATAGAGAAAATAGGATATATCTATATCTATAGGATCCTCTATAACTGCAGAGTCTTATATAACTAGTATAGGAATAAAGGGAATAGTAGTAGGTACTCTCTCTAAAATAGGGTTAAAGAGTAAAGGATTAATATCTTAAAAGCTAGGAATTATTTAATTTATAGAACCTAGCTCTATTTCTCCCTTTAATTCTTTATTATCTTAACCTATAGTAGGCTCTAGGATTTAAAGCTTAAAAATCTTATCTTTATATAGCTTTATAGTTAATAATTTAAAGACTATATATCTAGTTAAAATATAGATAAGGTAGGTATTATTACTTAAGACTGCTAGTAGTCTCCTAGTTTCAGTCTTAAAGACTAATTTATAGCCTTTAGCCCTTCATTCTTACAGAACAAATACCTTACAATAAAATCCAATAATCCTATATCTTCGCAGATCAGGTTTATAATCTTTATTAAGGTCTAGGTCTTTAGATAATTCTTGATAAGGGGTAAAGTCCCTATTAGTAATAGCTATATAGTTAACTAATTCAAGAACTACAGTAATAATAAAATTCTAAAGATATAGTAGCAGGTTAGCCGCTATAATAGTAGCCTATAGCTTATCTAATAAAACTTTAATAGAGCATTCTATTAAACTATTTTATTTATAAATGTAAAGGCTGCTATAGGAATATATAATTCTTAAAAAAAAAGAACCAGGTTTAAAGTTCTTAATTAATTTCCTTTCCGCTATTATAGTAAAATTCCTTAAAATACTGGTTATACTGCGTTTTCAGGCTATTTATAAAGCCTTATATAGTAGTTAAAAGGGTAGGTCTACTATAATCTTTTAAAAGGAATAGCTACCTATATTTTAATTTTTTATCGATAATTAAAAGACTAATAGGGGCCTTGTTATAAGGAACTGGCTTTATAGAGAAAGTATTAGCTTCTAGACGATTTAGAGAGGCTAGTGGATCGGGAATTGGCTTTGAATTAAGCCTCTTAATAGCTTTTCCTTTATTATACGCTAAGCAATGGAATTTAGCCTCTTTAATAGAATTAAAGTTAGGAATTCCAGTAGTTATTTTAGCAGTCTTCTTTAATAGACTTAAACTAATATAACTTAGTCTTTTATGCTATAAAAGTGTAATAATCCAGGTTGATTCTCAACAGTCAAACTAAGGTTCATGGGTTTATATTGACAGAGAGGTTAGGGATAAATACTAAGCAGGGTAATATAGTTACGATTCTATAAAATAAGCAGTTCTAGTAAGTATAATTATTAACGACTATTTAAATAACTATACTAAATAATTATAACTTATCTAGTTTTATATATAAAGGAGATATATAGTAAATATACTTGGATTGCATATAAATTATAGTTATATTAGATTACCTTAGCTTATATTCCATAATCCTAGTGATTTATAGTTTACAGTAATTTAAGTAATCTTTTTTAATTAAATAGTTATTCTATTATTCTTCCAGGGTATATACTGCCTTAAACCCTTTATACGGCTATAAAAGGGTCAGGTTATCATATAATATCCCCCTCCTAGTAGTTTTATCTTTAAGACTTTGCCTATTTTATATAAATACTATGCCTCCCTTTATAAATATAATATTCATTTTCTTTTTCCTTTTTATATATATAGTATTAATAATATAAGTTATATTAAAAAGACTTATTTTTTAAAGACCTTTTAGCGTTTAGCCTTTATATCTTTTATTAAAGAACTAGGTTTTAAAACTATACTTTATTTATATTATTATTCTTATAGTTATATTTATAAAATAATAGATAGGGTATTTTAATATTAAAAGTATATTTAACAGGGGCGCTTTTATAATAGTTTTAAAGTATTAGTAAATACCTATAAGTATTTTTATCTTTTTTATTTTCTTCCTTTTTTAATTTATTTAATATCTCGGATTACTTTAAAGTATAAACGATTAAAGGCGCAGGAATAAAAGGTAAAGCTTAAATTAGCAGAATTGTATTATAAATCTTTTAAGGCTTTAGCGCAATTAACTCGCCTTTATACCCAGCGTAAGGCATTAATAACAAAAGGGGCGAAAATAGTAAATCTTAGGTTAAAAGTATAAATAAACTAGATAAAGCTAAATATTATAAAGTAAAGGCTATTATCGATATATATTCTTTTAAGGCTGCTGATATAATTAACTAGACTGCTTTTGGGCCGCTTAATCTATTATTAGTAAGCTAAGATTTCAGTAGAATTGTTGCAGAGTTGTCTAAGAGTGCTTAAAGTATTCCTTAAGTTCCTAAAAGTTATATTCCTCTTTATAATTCTTCTATTTTACTAAATATTAGCATTTATTATCTTTTATTTTTATAGCTTTTATTTTTTAAACTTTATATTTTTCTTTAACTATTAAAACTTTAATTAAGTGTATAATTAATCTATTCTTTAATTTATTTTATAATACTTTTTTAAATAGTGAAATATAAAATATTAAATAGTGAAATATAAAATATTAAATAGTGAAATATAAAATATTAAATAGTGAAATATAAAATATTAAATAGTGAA
>JAOALB010000080.1:0-86353 GCA_025331125.1 Mycogone perniciosa | reverse complement strand
TATTATTATTATTATTATTATTATTATTATTATTATTATTATTATTATTATTATTATTATTATTATTATTATTATTACATTGAGACCTGCATCGACACGGTCAGCGGAGACTGAATGAAATGTTTCGGGACGGGCCTTGAGTGGAAATCTGGAGGTTCTAGAATGATGAAAATGCTCCGTAGTTTCACTCGGGCGTGGATATTAGATATTAAGATTGTGATACTGCTGCTACTACTTCGTACTCCGTACGTACTATTACTATGGCTGGTGTTGGAGCCGGGGGAAGAGAGATAAGAAGAGGCTGGTTGGCCAATTGGGCCGCTCCGCTCTCGGTCAAGGATCAAGAGAGGAATCCGCCCCCAAAAATGGATCCAGGGGTAAAAGTACATACTTGTATGTATGTAGGTGTGGGGGTGTGGGTTTTTCATTCAGCCTTTGGAGATGTTTGATATTACGTACCCGCCACCACCGCTTTGCTTGCAGGAAGATGGAGTTGATGAGTATTGTTGACGTGTATTACGGGCACTCCGATGAGGATAGGATTCTGGTATTTTGGTACTGATAGGTGGCTGGCTGGCTGGCTGGCGAGAGCGGAATAGGATGTATGAGGCTGAGGCGATGATGCACTGAGTTGGGTGAGTGTGAGCGAGCGAGTGTGTGAGTGGATGCAAAGTGCGTGCATATGTATGTATATGTATGCGGGAGGAGGCTGCATGCATGTGGCCGAATGGAGCAGCTATCTGCGTGTTTCGGGGATGACGTCTAATAAATGGAGAGACAATAATATTGTATTTCTATTCTTTACTGCACTCCACGGAGGCCGCCATACATGATGATAAATAATATTGAACGAAGCTGAGAGACGTTGAGGCGATGATCAAGTACGGAGCAGTACTCGCTCGTAGTATTATCTACTTACATAATAGAGGTCGGGATATCTGGGGCCAGCCAGGAGGAAGAAACGCAGTTTGTTTGACAGGAATTTATTAGTATTTTATTCATCACATTACGGAGTAGAACGAAACGAAGCCATTCCTTTCGCACTGACATTCATTCCCACCATGCATGCCAAAAGACGTTAGACGGACGGGCCTGGACTCGAATTGAGCGCGCCACAATCACTTTTTCTGCCCAGCATATGGAGTACCACTCCATAGTATTATTGCATTGCCTCGCTTCTGTCTCACTTTTCTCTCACATCAGATGCGACCGCCCCAACCAACCCTCCTCCGCCATCCATTATCACTGGAGACGATCACGACGATCACGACGAGACGACGAGACGACGTTGAGAATCCGCGGGCCATTTGTGTGTGCTTTGATAATATTACTAGTACTACGGAGTAATACTTCAAGACGAGAAAGACCTAACGGAAATCTCCATTAGTACTCTGGGGATTTTACCCGACCCCGCGGGCGAAACGAAACCAGGGGAGCGACCACATGTTTTTTTTTCCCCTCCTCTTGATTTCCCCAGGCCAGTCCAGTCAATCGCTGTCAGAGGGAGGACCAGTCGCAAGTCACAATGACGAGACCATCAATCATTCGGGCCGGTACGTACAATTTAATTAATGCAATCAGATCTACGGAGTACTACTTCGTATTCTCGGCTTTTCGTCTGTCTGCCCAGGGCTTTCTTCTGAAGGCTGGCTGCTGGCTGGCTGGCACTACCTACTGAAGCTACTGAAGCCAACGTGCTGTGTTGGTCCTTGCTCGTTTCTCGTTTCCTAGATGGACAGGCGAAAAAGGGACAAAACCCAGCCCCCGTTTCAACCTCGTCCATTAGCCTTGACACTTGTCGTTCTTGTTGCGCGCGCACGATATTGATTGGAGCCTTTTCTTCTCCCCTTCCTTCCATGACTATTCCAGAGACCCTTTGATCTGTTGTTACGGAGGACCTTGTTTTGTTTCTTTTGTTCGCGTGCGCGTGCTGCTGCTCTTCTCCCGCCTTGATAAGAAACAACCACCACCACCCTTTTTTATTTTATACCTTGTTTCCTTTTTCCTTTTCTTTTTTTTTTAAATCCTGAAACCTCCAACGCGGCCGAACACGTGAGCAATTGCGTTTAGTTTCGAGGCTTTGTCGACTGACTGGCGCTTGGCGTCTTCGCTTTGGCACTCGAAATAGACACTATCGACCTGCAAGATCATCATTCTCCGGCGGCCCAGAGCCATCGAAGCCACGAGCTGTCCAACACCACTACCACTACCACTACCAGCAGCAGTACCGCTCCGCACCAGGCCGAAACGCTGCGTGAAGTTGCCCACGAGACAGCCGAGGAGGAATCCCGTGGCCCGTGGATCACCAACGATAGCGACACGAAAGCCGACGACGAGACAGCAGGAAACGCCAGCGGCATGGATGTGTATCGACAGCAGCAGGATGCGCTGGCTGTGGCGCAAAACGGGGGCATGTCCTCGGCCGACGAGGATGACCTGGACGACGATGGCGACTTGGACGACGATATGATGGATAGGATTTCGAGTTCGCCCTCGATTGAAGATGGTGGGTGCAGCCCCGTTGGCATGACGCCTGCGGCTTGGCCGCGGCGCGTGTCGTCCCTATCGTCCATCCCAAGGAGCCATTGGTCCCCCCTGCCACATCCTACCACAAGCACAGAAGCACATGCAGATCCCCCCGAGACTCGCCATCATCTTCTTCGCGGTGAGTATGACGACGAGCGTGAGCGAGACAACGGTCCCGACGATGGCGACAATCGCGACGATGACGACGATGACGACGACGACGGGCGATATTTTCTGGCTGGATGTGAGGAGGTGTATTGGGTGGATGAAAATGACAGGCTACAGACTTTTGATACCAGAGGCTAGAATCCCGCGGTGGATGAGCATGAACGTGAGAGATGGAATCACCAGCAGGTGGAAATGACCGAGACCGAGGCGTCCTATCCAGAATTCGAGCACCAGAGCCACGGCGACGTTTACGGACACCAATTCATCGATCCCGACGATATGCCGCTGACCTTCCCCTACGAAGAGTCCTTTGAAGAAGATGATGATTCCGGCTTCTCCCTCCCTGACGACCCACGCTTCATTGAATCTGGCTGGGCAGCTGAAAGCTTACATGTATCAGAGGACATCGATTTCGAGTTCGTCTACGCGCTGCATACCTTTGTTGCCACCGTCGAGGGCCAGGCCAATGCGACCAAGGGCGATACCATGGTCTTGCTAGATGATAGCAACAGCTACTGGTGGCTGGTGAGGGTAGTCAAAGATAGTAGCATTGGTGAGTTGTCTCGACAATCCCATCTTTTGCCCATGACTTGGCTGACCGTATTACAGGCTACCTACCAGCTGAGCATATCGAGACGCCAACCGAAAGGTTAGCTCGGTTGAATAAGCACAGGAATATTGATGTATGATCCATTCATCAACGTGTGATCTGGGACAACTGCTGACATGGCACAGCTATCCGCTACAATGCTTGGCGATCAGGTGCAGAAACAGAAGAGCACGTTCAAGTCAATAGGCATAAGAAAGAAGGCAACAGTTACATTTGCAGAGCCGACCTACGTCGACTACTCTGACTTTGACTATTCTACTGACGAAGAGGATATGGATGAACTGTTTGGTACTACAGCACTACAGCAGCGTCAGAGGGAGGAGAGGGAGCAGAGAGAACAAGAGGCAAACTCGCAGACATCAGCCGAGGATAAGATATCGGATGAGGGCGCCAAGGTCGAGCCTCTAAGGCCTAGGTCAAAGGAGACCAAGGAAACCAAGACTATCGAACCTGTGAAGGAGGAACCTCCGGATGACGAAAGCTACAGAAGCAGCGACGAGGTCGTGGAGAAGCTCGACGGTCCAAGCAGGTCTAGGAACGGCACCGTCAGGAACACCGACTCTTTCTTTAGGGATGAAACCGTGGAGACCAAGAAGATTACACTCACGCCAAACCTGTTGCGGGATGACAACACGCCTCGGCAGTCGTCTGAATCTGTCAATACGAAAGATACCAAGTTGCGCACTAGCCTGGAGAAGGAGCTCATGTCTGACAAGGACAGGAAAAAGAGCAAGGACAAGGATAAACGAGAGAAAGACAAGAAGCCAAGTGCTATCCGCAGTTTCTTCTCCAGAAAGGACAAGAAGAGATCATCTGAGGAAGATGCCCCTGAGGTCGAGTCTCGTGAAAGCGAGGAGCGCCCTGTGGAGCGCCCTGCGGAGGAGCCAGTGTCTGCTGAAAAGGCTGGTGCCAAACAGCCGACGAAGCTGCAGAAGCCACAGGCTCGGATAGAGCCGTCGTTGTCTACCAGGGGCTCTCCATCACAGGCATCAACTGTGGAGCTCGTCTCCTACCTAGCTGAGAGCCGTATCAATGACGTCTCGAACGTGCCTCCGCCGTCAATGCGGATTGTCAACCCCGAGACAAATGAGACACAAGAGATACCATCGAATCAGCAACAGCGGGCACGTGAAGCATCTCAAGAACGGGCTTCTTCAGCTGCTGGTCAGCGCGGTGAGAAGGCGGGCAGTCCCATGATCATGGCCCCACGGAGTGCAAGCTCCGGACCGGAGACAAGGTCACAGCAGGCGGCTAGAGCATTCACGCGCATGGATCTCGGTGATTCTGATGATTCAGAGGACGAGGCTCTCATGGAGCAGTCACGGTCGATGGTTCCCAATGGCCCGCCCGCGAATGAGGAGCGCAAGGACAATCCAGTGCGGCCTGTACTGGCTGGGGCGTTTCCCGATAGCTTCCAGACGACTGCCACGACGTCCAGTGATAAGTCCATCACACCGCGGCAGGTGCAGCAGAACCCCCTGGGTATCCGTGCTGAGTCACTGACATCGGGATCGCCTCTGTCTCCCGAGAACAACACATCCAATCCCCCCGCACTCATGGTTGACACTTCATCACCGGAGGACCGCTCACCAGAAGCATCGCCATCACCAGAGTTTACGCAGTCCACCGATGAGGGAACCAAGAGTGTTACCCCCTCCTCGAGAGCAAGCAAGGAGCAGGTCTGGGATGACGATAAGCTTCGGACGTTCTTCGATGAGAGTGATCATGTTCGTGATCTGCTGGTTGTGGTGTATGACAAGAGCGATGTTGTGCCCGTAGGCAATGATCATCCCGTTGTGGGAGGCCTCTTCAGGGAGCAGAATGCCAAGTTGGCAGAGATAACAACAGTGAGTAGTTCTGCCATTGACTTTGGGAGAATGGAATGCTAACTTTGGACAGCAACTTGACAACATGCTTGGAGATTGGCTGGCGAGAAAGCAACGCACTCGAGGGACGATATAAACGACAAACGTAACGTTCCTCTGTTTGCTTTCGACTTTCCCCGAACGAGACAGCCGCCTATTCCTTCAATCTTCCTACACTGCATGATCTGTCTTTTTGTTCATCGGAAACATGGCTTTTTGTTCGGCGTTGAAGGAAAATCATAACATCCAGTCCCATGACAACGAGTCGACGCGGCAATGCCTCTTGTTGTTCTTGCCACTGCTCTTTTGTAGAAAAGCCTCTGTTCCCTTTGTTGTTACGGCATGCTGATGACACGAGATATATATACATACATGCACATATCTGGTGAGTCTAACTATGGGGGTTTCGGTTGGCTTAGCTTTTTTTCCCTGTCTTTCTTTCTCTTCTTGTGTGCTGCAATCTTTTTGGGAGGATTGATTCGTGTTTTGGTTTGGGGAGCTTAGCTACAATACTGCTCCTCTTATGTTTGTGTCTGGACCCTGGTGGTTTTTTGGTGTTTTTTTTTCTCTCTTTTTGCTCTGTTGCGAAGGTTTCTCGCCATGGCGGGAGATTTGTATCTGTGTTTTGTTGTTTATTGCTGGTGGAGAGGGGAGGAAGGGTGGGTGATACCCCATGAAGAATCGAGACGATTTGTTATTTTTGTATAGTAGACCCTGCCGAATCTCTATAGGGATTGCGAGTGAAAAGATATGGGGCTTGAAGTTTATGAGGTTTTGCGTGTTCTGCGTGGTCAAGAGTATCAGTAATAACTGGTAAAGACGATGGAGTCTCTTTGGATATTGGTAAGTGACATCAGGAGTTCCTGTCTTGATATTACGTAGATAATTGTGTGTATGCTCAATGCCATCTAGAGTATGGCAATAAGCATCGACCTATGGTGTCTCCTCATGGAGCTCTCAAGGGTCTTACATGGCTGATTGCCAATGGCTCTATAGTCAAGGCAAACATATCTTAGATTTGAAGCCTTTCATTTCTCTCATAGGCGCCAAAGAGCACTACGCTCTCTAGCCTTCCACTTCATTTAACGTGTCATCAACGGTGCGTCATATTTCCCTAGCATCGAGAGACAAAATACATCATGTAAGAGGCCAGCCGCCACGCCTCTCTCTCTCTCTGTCTGTCTTCGCGCGCAGGCACACACACAACAGCAACAACAACCCCAGATGATATTCCCGATGCAAGCAAGAAACCGCGGGAGTTTTGGTGTGTGTCTTTTTTAAATAATTGACCAACGAACAGTTAGTTAGTAGTTTAGCAGCGCGAGCGCATCCATGCCCTTTCCCCCTCCGCCAGACCCGACCGATAAACCCGCGAGGAAAAAAGGGCTTCTTCTTTCCACTTTTTCGTTTGCAGTCTCTATGCCATGCAACCAACACCCCCGTCCCGCTTTAAACCTCGGTCGTGACCTTCGCCTTGGCGTTTGTGACCTTGACTCCTAATTGCTTGGCGCGGGCGATGATGTCGATTCGCTTCCTGGATGAGACGGCGCTGGCGATCCTGTTGGGGTGAGGTGTTAGCACTTAAAGTCTGGAGAGAAAGTGATTTTTCTCTCTCTTTCTCTCGATATCCTCTTCCTAAGGGGGAGGCTCTGTATCGAGGTTCGAGTGAACTTTGAGGGGGTTACGTACTCGGCAGCGTGGGTTCGGTTGTGCATCAACAACAGCTCGAGGTCCTTGACGTTGTTGACAAGGAAGGCTCGGTGGCCGGAGGGCGTCAGGAACTTGGTCTTCTTGTTGGAGCCATAGCCGATCTAATCGTGTTTTGCAAATATCAATAATCAAATCCTCTTCCGTCATCCGACGCCTTGCTGGCGGGGGGGAGGGCTTTTGTAAAAAAGGAACGTACCGTGGGCATGGCAATGGTGCCCCTGAAGCGTCTCCGGACTCTGCTGTCGATACCCTTGGGCTTTCTCCAGCTAGGGTCGACACACTTGAACCGGTCACTCTGGTGACGGTTGAAGCGCGTCTTGCCTGCAAACTCCCAGTCAATATTTCCATGTTCTTGGTCTCTGGAGAAATTCTCCCCCTCTCGTCCTTTTCGTCTTCCGCCAAACCAACTGCGCTTCGAATCATCCTTTTTTCCCCCCTTCTTCTTTCAAATCGTCGTAGGCTTCGAAGGCAGTCGGAGAGTGGAAGAAGAAGAGGAGGAGGGGAGAGAGGGTGATTTCTGTCGTTCAAAACGTACGCTTCTTGATGATGGGGACGTGCTTCTTGGCGGCGACCATCTGGACAGCAATTGTTAGAAACTCTGGTATACAGGGAATTGCCAGACAGAGGTTCTCTCGTCTAGCCGTATCTCTGAACAACTTACCTTGACTGCGGGTTAGTCGGGACTGTTGTTGATTTGTCCGGCGTGATGCTTCACTCGAGGCGAAATTTTGGCGGATGCCACAATCGCAACGCTAAAGTCCAAGGAAGGGTTTAGGGCACAGGCATCACGTGTTTCGCCTCGCTCGCGCTTGAGCCTTTTTTTCCCCCTCCCCACCGCCCACCGCCCACTCGATTCTCCGCCGAAAGGGGGATGGCGTCTTTTGAGGGCACAAACCCTTTCTTCCGGGACGCAAAAAATTCCGTGCTAGGCGAAAGGCAAGCGTGTGTGTGTCCCATCACGACGAAGGTTCGGCTTTCCCAACGCAGCACAATCTCTTCTTCGAAGGCATTCCCATCCGCCCTATCAGCAACCATGTCGACGACAACGCAGAGCGTGCAATGCTTCGGCAAGAAGAAGACGGCTACGGCTGTCGCCCACTGCAAGGTTCGTGGAGGACAGAATGGCGTTTATCTCGGGGAGGAGAGGAAGATTGGCATCATCGAAGTGGAGGGGAGGGGAGAATTGATGGTGATGATGTGGAAATGCTGACTTTGGTGATTGTTAGGCTGGCCGTGGTCTGGTTAAGGTCAACGGCCGTCCTCTGCAGCTCGTCCAGCCCGAGATCTTGCGCTTCAAGGTACGATATTGACATGTTATTCCCCCGTCGAACCGAAGCATGAGTCCACCACCCCGTCGAACTTGGAACATTCGAGTCTTTCAATGAGCGGACATGGCAATGCTACGCGTGAACCCTCCAAAAAAAACACAATGCTGAGACTCTCTGTCTAGGTCTACGAGCCCCTCCTCGTCGTCGGCCTCGACAAGTTCGCCAACGTCGACATCCGCGTCCGCGTCACCGGCGGTGGTCACACCTCCCAGATCTACGCCATCCGCCAGGCCATCGCCAAGTCCCTGATCGCCTACTACCAGAAGTACGTCGACGAGCACTCCAAGAACATGCTTAAGCAGGCGCTCGTGCAGTTCGACCGCACCCTGCTCGTCGCCGACAACCGCCGCTGCGAGCCCAAGAAGTTCGGTGGTCCTGGCGCCCGTGCCCGGTACCAGAAGTCTTACCGATAAAGGAGAGGCTGGTGGTGCTGCTGCTGTGGTGGTCGCTGGCGGGGGAGACGAGGATGTGGAAAGCGATTCATGTTGGTCCGGAATCAATATAAAAAGGGACAGCAACTGGAGTCACATATTCCCTGGCATGGGGATAAGGTTTTCCCATTGGCATTTGCATGGCCT
This sequence comes from Mycogone perniciosa, assembly GCA_025331125.1. Taxonomy (NCBI): domain Eukaryota; kingdom Fungi; phylum Ascomycota; class Sordariomycetes; order Hypocreales; family Hypocreaceae; genus Mycogone; species Mycogone perniciosa. Next base: position 77,568 of record JAOALB010000080.1, on the reverse strand, counting down.
TGCTTTGGGGCGGTATTGTAACGGGTCTGGCAGGCTAATGAAATCTTCAAACGTTCACGAAGCGCAGATGTCGAAAATGTGGCGTGCGTGGTTGGTGCTCTGTAGACTGATCCCTTTCCACCCTTGCGATTGAAACGAGATGGTGTTATGTGTCTACATGGAAGAGCAAGCGAAAGAGCTTGCGGCAACAAGAATGTTTAAGCAATGCCCGTGTAGTTGTGTATTACAATATCCGTGGTTGGATACATCTGTCAAGTCCGTGTATGTGCCCTGAGGCTGTAGACAGGGTCGTTGGGTAATATGAAAAACAATCGAACCCATCAATCAGCATACGGAGTACTTTGATCCAGAATAAAGTAGAGCTCCTGTCTCGTTCGAGCCAAATGATGACCGACTGCAGTCTCTTCACGATCCGTTCCAATGCTTTAATATCATAATCTATTACTAGTATTAGAATACCATAACAAGCATGGCAAAAGACGACACTCTTGAAGACACTAACAAAGACCACCTCCTCCAACCCCCAACTCCAAGCCATGATTACCCCATTCACCCCCGATATTACCTACCAACTCCAAAAACAATAAGAAACTGTATCCTATAAGCATCCCTCATAAACATGTTCAGCTTGCCCCCCAACTCCTTTATACCAGTCCCCTTTTCCATCAATCCGTGTCAACCCGAAATCTTCCTGGACAAACTCATTCGACTCGTCGCCCTTCTCAAAATACTTGGCCTCTTCCCTTTCTGATCATCACGAGAACCCCTGAGAGACCGGGGTATTGCCCTCAAACTTCCAATGGTCGTGCTCACCTAGTCACTCCACGACACCAAATCCCGTTGGCGGCCATGCTCATCCAACTCCACAACTTCAGGTGCCCACTCGCCACGCTCGTCCTCAGCCTGCAGTTCATCCACTTCCAGTTCCACCTCTTCGCCATCTTCCATCATTACCTTGCCCTTACGCAGGTAGTCCCCTCGTATGTCCCATCCAAGGCCCATCACAGCTGCTTCGAGTGTTGCAAAGGCAGTGCCGACAGAGAGTTGATCAGGTGTGGCGCTGCCACCTAGGCCGTCGAGCAGTTCCTCCAGGCGGCGCTTATAGATGATGAGGGCAAGTTGCATATCACGGCTGTAAGATTCTCCGTAATCAAGAATTGAACCATCCAGACGGTCAGAACCGTAGTTGATTTGAGTGGCAATGGTTTGCAAAAGCGCGGCAGTGAGGACAGGCCGTCGCTCAGGAAGGAGATAAGCCTTCAAGATCAGCTTGAGAAGCATATGCCACCACTGTTGAATGCACGAGTCATTGCCGAGGTGCATGCCAACGACGTACGCAAACTGAAATTCGCCCACGATATCCATATCCGATAGCTCATTTCTTGGCGTATCAATCATCGCCATGATATAAGGAGTTGCATCCGTAGCTGCAAGTGAGCGGTCTGCCCCGAATACCTCAGCTGAATAAGTCTTTGAATGTTGCGAGAAGCTAAAATTAAGTTCCCTGGTTTGAAGAAAGTTGGACATGGTCTTTTCGAGCTCCATTTCGGATGCAAGAAGAATAGCCCCCTTGACGCGGTCGGTTGTGTGGACGTGCCAGCTGCTCTCTTGCTGTCCCGTGACACGGCTCAGGACCTTTTCCGTAATGTTCCCCGTCAGTTGCTCCCATATTTTCCGATTCTTGTCCAGGTTGTCCGCCATCAGGCCTTCGCTACTCCCGTTAGTACCCACTGATGCCGGATCGCCGTAAGGAATGAGCTTAGAGTGGAAATCCTCAAGGCTTTCTGCTTGTATGCGTGCCTCAGCACGAGCAGACTCCGCAAGGCCCTCATGGAACTTGTCCCATTGCATAACATGGACTTGGTCAATCACAGAGCCAACGACCCAGAAGCCGCTCCGGGGTGATCCACCATCCGGATGGGTAACCCAAAAGAAGTGCGCTCCGGGTGGGATATCCCTGACACCACCAAAATGCTTCGCCGTGAAGGATACAGAATCGTATCCCACGGTGAACACCTCAGGAAGATCTTGGATCAATACCACATCCCCTCCGCCCATCCGATGAGTCGGAATATCTCTCGAGGAGGGTCTACTCGACCGGGCCGAACCCGGGGCCTGGATCCGAACAGTCTTCCGCGGGGGGGACGTCACCGGAGGATCCAGCGGCGGAGGGCTGTCCTCGGATGAGGGCTCTTCTGGCAGAGGTAAGTCATCGATGATGCGTAAGCTTCCAAAGGGGTGTGAGCCGAGGACTGTCAAGGAGTCGTGAGACTTTGTCGATTTTGTCGAGCGGGCCGAGTTGGACTTTTTGATGGTGCCATCAGGGTTCCATGGTGACGGGCTCTTTTCATCATTCATGATGGGCTCCATATCGGCCTTGGGCCTAGCAGCCTGCATGTTGTATATGTTGAGTTTGGTCGAGTGGCACGTTCTGTTAGTGTAGTGAAAAGGGTTTGAGATCAGGTAGACGACAGTTTGGGCCTCGTCGTGCGTGATCGATATATCGATGCCTTGTCGAAGATATTTTCAAGGTTCCCTGCGGAAACTCTGGTGGCTGAGGTCGAGAGCCCGATAGATGTAAATCGTTGATGCTTTGTCCAAGTCAATGACCCGAAGACTATGTGTGGAAAAGAAGAAGAAAAAGGCTGTGTGATGATAATTCATTCGCCTCGAGGGATTGCGTGGTTGCGTGGCGGTTCCGTACGCTGCCTCCGATTTTTTTTCCTCTCCTCACGACAGAAACTTGATGCTTGATGAAGAAAGAAGAAATCGAAAGAGGCACTCGCATACGTATGTAAAGCGAGGGCCAGAAGATGAAAAGAGGTGAAGAAGGAGAGAAGAAGAAGAAAAGAGGCGAAGCGCAGCAGAGAAAGGCAAAAATTGTTGTGATGGCGTGTTATTGAAAGAAGGTTCAGTGAGTGAGTGTGTGATAAGGAGGGGAAGAGGGGCTCAAGCAGCCGTCAGTCAGTCCGTTCGTTGATGGAGGCAGGAGGGACTTGAGCTTTCTTTTTTCATCACACAAACACGATATATATGTTTCCAAGTTTATTCCCAATCACTCGCACCGAAAATAGGTGGAGTTTTCATTTCTGGTTCTTTTTATTATGTACATATCTCGAGTACCCTTGATGCAGAGGGGCGTAGAATCATTGTTTCTACTGGCTCCTGAAAAATCTGCGCCGCCGATTTTCTGGCAGTAGTCGTATGTAATGCAGTCTCAGGACGCGGCATGGCTTTGCAGCGTGCGCATAGTTTGAGCTGGCTCAAAACATCTTTTCAATAGAGACACGCCTGCGGAAGTTTTCATATGTACACAGAAAGCAAGAATTAGTCCTGCATGTGCTCGTTCTGCTGCATGAACGCTCCCCGGCACAGGCACCATCCGTTGGCTCTATCCAGGTACGAAGGTCCAGAGATCATAGATTGTGAATATAAAGGCGAACTTTGACCATCTATGACAATGTCATTGTTGCAAAAACAAAAACAAATAAACAAAGATATACATGACGTATTCTATAAGGCATTGCCATGGAGATCCCCACGCCACCAACTTCTCACCTTGGTGGTAGTAGAGTAGTATTAGTAGTTCCACGGCCCCTGGTGGACAAGGCTGCGAACCACCCACCGCAAGGCTGAGCAACGACCGCCAACGACTCCTCCGTACGTACAGGGTTTCGCTCTTCCAAATACTACACTCACGCGCGAATAGCTTAGCACCAGCGGCATCGGCAAGTCTCCGAGGGATGGGGGCGTTGGTCGCATCACTAAGAAGAGGAGGGGGCAAAAATAATAAAAAATAAACAATCCATAATTCTAGCCCATATCGCCGTCACAAACCCGGTCTCCAAACCGTCCCAGGCACCGTCTCCCCCCATCATCATCCCCCCCAGATCGCTGGGTCGCACTAAGCAAAGCGCCGTGTGCCTTGGCTCAGGCCTTGTTCTTTCGGGAACACCATTCGCTCTGTTGCGCCCGTTCTCATGTGTACAGTGCAGGACACTAACTCATGTACGAGAAAGGCGTACAAGGGGTTTGCATGGGCTCGCTCTCGTACAAGTCGGCACAGCCTTTAGGGCGCTCTGCTCTCCACTCCACCATCGATGTGCGCGCCGCTGCCGTCGCCCGCTCCCGGCTTCTCGGAGGCTCCCGCTGTCACATCCGGACTCCGTACGCAACTCGGCTTCTGCTGCTCGGGAGAGACGGGCGCTGTTTGAACCACGACCGAGATCTTGGGAATTAGTAGATGGGAGCTGCGCTAGACTGTGCATCAAATGCGAAAGGAGTACTACGACGTATTGTGGGTGGGAATGTCTGGTGGAAATACGCACCACTTGTTTATTATATCAGTGTACTCCGTACGGAGTACATACACAACCTCCCATCCACTTCCCAACTTGAAATACCTACTCGACTTCTTCCATCAGCATCACTCCCAAGTCCCGTACACACACCTCTTGTGCCCCATCATATCCATTTTCTGCACCGTTCATCACTATGGAGTGCACTACGGTACTAAAGCCCAACCCAACGACACGACGGGAGCCCTTGCCTCGCCTCGCCTCGCTTTGCCTCGCCTTGCCTCGCCTTGCCTTGCTTCGCCCACTTTCGCCACCTACCTTACTCATTAGTACCACGGAGTATTACTACTAAACCACTCTAATATTTAGCCATCCTGTTCGCTCATGTAGCTATGTTGTACATCAACCATAACAGCCATCACATCATGGCTCCGATCCTAGCGTTTCGCCCCGTTCCATCCACTTACTAGCATCCCACCCAAGCGGACCTTTTTTATATACCATCTATACTCGTAAAAAAAAGAGAAACGAAGTCCAGCATTATTTTAGTTCACCTCTAATGATGTGCATCAACTACTCCATAAACTTGGTCATATCACATCACACACTAGAGTACCTTGCCAACTTAATCACACACACACACACCACCTCCTCCTCCATCTTCATCATCCCATCACAACTATATAACCACTTTCCCACCTATAACACTCTTCTATTTCTACACCAATACCTTCGTTATCCTCCCTTCGTTCACCTCTTCACAACACTATAACACAAGCACGTAAAAAACCCTCAACTCCTCCTAATCTTCCTCACCACCTCACTCACCCCCCTCTTACACACATCCATTATCCTCGTACAACGCCCGCAACCTCCCATGTCTTACACTCTCATGGCCTAAGATATCTTCTCGCTTGTGCAAGCTCAGCAAGCCAGCCCACACATCCTTAATCCTGCCATGTGGCTCCCCTAGTCTAGCTCGCTCAGCATGGCCACCACCACAAACCACCACCCCAGTCCAGTCCAAGGCCACCCCCAACCCAACCCAAACCAACCCCCAAAACCCCTAGGCCTTGTCCTGTGCAACCATCGCACCGTATCCTCTGTACCGTGTTTGTCACACCTCAGTTGATGTTTAATTTTTAGCACTAGTTCTTGGCATTGTTGTCTCCAACGACACTTCTAGACTAGATAAATGCACTTGAGGCTATTCAGCGCCGCGCCGTGCCGCCATTTCCCAACGCCCATACATTCGGTAGATAGTTAGTTGGTTGGTTTCGTCGCTTTCATTCATTCATCCAAGTTCAGAGCAATCAGTAGTTTCTCTGTATGTATAAACTACTATACTATTGTACCAGTAACGACTGTCATATCATATACACTTCCCACACTGCTGCAAGGAGTACACAAAACGTTATACACAAACTCTCCATCTCGTCAACCCCTCGGAGCGTACAGTCCTGTTTTTTCGTTTCTTTTTTTCCGCTGCGTTGTGTTGCGTCGCTTTGCTTTTGCGATCTCGGTATCTCCTCTCTCCTTCCTGTCCTCCAGGTGTTGCGTCACGGAGACACTGGGCCAACCCCCTCTCCCCTGAGCTTTTCCTCAGTTGACAACTCGAAGTCGTATCACGTTTTACTTTTCGCCTTGCGGCGATCCTGAAGCAGCTTCTTTCCCCCGACACAGCCGCCGGGAAAGCCCCGGCGCTTCATCCGCCCTGGTTTCAGTACTCCGTAACCACTGCGCCAAACCGCCGCCCCTTTGTTGAAAGTGCATCACGCCATGAAAGAGCCGACCCTCCCCGGTGTGCCCCTGCCAATGCAACCATCCCCGTAACCCTTTGACCGATGCACACCTGCCTGTGGGTGCAAAAGAACCGAAAAAGCAGGACCGAAAGGAAAACAAGTTCGGACGGGAAGAGAGAAAAAAAGACCATACAAACACTGCGAGTCGTTGCGAAATCAAGCACATATGCCTCCTCATTAACGTATGCCGCCCGGCTCTAGAGAGAGAGCCAGGAATAGAGAGACCAGTCCCTGGTATCCGAGAACGTCCAACATCCGTCAAGGTGCTGCCGTCTCGAATAACCCAAAAGGGGGAAATGGTGGGACATGACCACGGGAGTAAAAGATATGGGGATGCGATAGAGCCATGTGCTCGTCAGGTGGCCTCCCTTCTCTAGAATCCGTGTCATGGTTCAGTACCATCTCTAATGACTTGGAGGTTGTGCCCCGTTTGCTGCCGGTTTCTGTTAGCAACGCCGCAACATCAATTAGCTGAATCGGTTGGATTCTCAAAGAGCTTGACATACATTGGTTATAAAGGTTTTGATTGGGCTGTCCGTATGGTGAGTGCGGTTGGTAGTTCGGATACATATGACTCGTGCCGTATTCAGCCATGGGTTGTTGGCCGACGTTTGCTGAAGGTGGCGCGGGATACTGCGTAGTTTGGTAGCCGATAGGGGGCAGTTGCACAGCCCTGGGCCCCGAGTATGATGAAGCGGGAGTTCCATCAGGACCTTGGCCATCTGCGCCGCCGTTCTGTGCCGCAGCTGCAGCCTGTGCCCTCTGTCTCTCCTCTTCTGCCTTTCGTTGAGCCTCCTCCTCCTTCTTGCGCTGCTTCCATTCCTTGCGAATTTCTTTAAACTCTGCGAGCAAAGAGGGATTAGCCTGGTCCTTCTTCCAACGCTCATCCTAGTGGGTAAATAAAAAACTCAAAAACAAAAGAAGGGGAAGCTCTCAACATAGCAGCGTTGTGGTCATTAGCTTCAGTGAATGGACCATTTCTGTGTGAGAGCCCAAGCATAAAGCTAAGAACCATAGCCTGCTGGAGTAGTAACCAGAAATAATCTTGCGACGTACCTTCAGGGGTTCGTTTCTGCCCATGGGACTGCATGGTTACATGAGCATTGAGATGGTTCAGAGTACCGTAGGCTTTTTCACAGCCATTCCAGCCGCACTTGTACATTCGCTCAATCTCTTCGTATCTCCTTCGCGGTCTTTTATGCTGTTGAGCCCCAGGAATGGGAACAAACGAGTAAACCTGAGTAATGCCAAGTTAGCACCATTGTGATGTTCTCCGAAGGGAATACACGGATTTTGAGGGGAATGGAGAGGGTTCTGGAACGGCGTGTTCAATGCGATTGTGCAGATGAGGTTGGAAAGAGCACACGCCCTGCGACTCCCGCGGCGAATGCTCTTTCGCAAGAATCAGCTGCCTGCCGGGTTCATCAAGACGCGATTGTTATTGTCACGTCTTTTGGTCCAGCCCCTCTTTTCATCTCTCCTTTGTCTGTGTCCGCGCGCATGCCCACATACCTGATTTGGTCTTTGTTGAGGTGCCGAGGCTGGGGACTGAGTATAGACTGGATGGCCAGGAGTCAAAGGAGGTGCTCCATGCTGGCCGTAGCCAGCCCAGTCCGGACGAGGCTGCGCATACATGCCACCACTGGGGTGAGAGTAACTGTGTGCCATGTCTGGATTCGGTGCATAAGGCGAGTGCTGCCCATAAGGGTAGGTAGGACTCGGCGCCGCGATGGACGGATCTATAGGTACTTCGTTGTCAGAATTGACCGGGTGGGCTTGATGGCATCGCCCATCCTGCTGGGGCATTGACGGACTGTTCTGTTGTTGCGCCATACCTCCGCTGCTGCTTGCGCTGCTGGCTGGATGGTATGAACGCTGGATTTGCTCCGAGAAAGATCCTGACCGCACCGATTGGGAGTAAACGCTGTACTCTGATGTGGGAGTGGCCGAGCTCGGGTAGCTGACTTCTTGTTTGACCGGGTAGTGCGCAGCAGACGCGTGATCTGCCGACGAACCTTCAGAATTGGTGTCGCCGAAGTTGCTGGGATAGGGCGAGGGCAAACCTGACTGCGAATATTCAGGAGCACTTCGGTCCATGAAGTTGATAAAGTCAAAAGAAGGGAGCCAAGGTATCACCTCGAAGCCGACTTGGTGTTGAGGATGCGTAGCGGAAAAGGTTATCAACGAAAGCGCGATGCTTGTTGCGTTGACACCAGGAACACAGCACACTCCACTAGACTGCTGGTAAGGCGGTGGCCGGCCAGGACTAGCTTCCAAGCTCACGTTAGGTTGGTGTTCGTCCGGGTGGTGGCAGGGGAAGGAAGATAGATGATGATGGGCTGAGCTCCAGGCCGGGGAGACAAGCGGCAGCGAGGCGTATATGTTGTTTGTTGGCGGCGGCAATGGTAGCGCGGGTTCAGTCCCAAGAGTATGTACGTACTGCCTGGCGCGTAGCGGTGGTAGTAGTCTGTAATATGTACTCGTAGGCGTTTTTCTCCCTTGGGGTGCGAGATACACAGTCGGAGCTAAGGCTCAAGAGTTCTGGGAGCGCGGATCTTGCCAGGGCGTCTTGCACTGGTCCGCGATCACAAAGTTCGAGGGGCTAAAAGGGCCTAAAACTTAGAGCGCGGTCGTACAGATTTTGGGGACCGCGACACTAATATACTTAGTGCGATATGGTTCTGCCGGGGAGTCCAGTTCCAAGAGAGTCTAGCGCCTGACTCGGACTAAGGTTCGGTGGTCCACAGGGGGGGTGCAAGGAGTTTGCCTTCGGATGCGCAGCAGGCGATTGAGCGATTCAGTGCAGGCAGAAGAGAAACTCTGCGATGAAAAGGTGGGGAGGCTGAGGGGCTGGCGCAGAAAGCTTCAGTATGACGGCGATGAGTTTTGCGTGGTGCAAAATGGTGCGGGACGAAGAATTTTATACGGCCAAGCACGAAAATGAAAGGACGGGGTATGGGATGGAGTTGGTTTTATCCGTAGCCCTGTCAATGACTGGAGGGGTGGGCTGCAGCGTGAGCCAGCAGGTCAGAGAAAGGGCTCCAGGGCTGGAACCACAAATCCGTATGGAAGGGTGTCAATCTGGGGGACAGTAGCAGCAGCCGTAGCAGCAGCCGTACGAGTAGCAGTAGCAGCAGCGCCGTGGGATTCTCGCTTACTGCTGGTACTTCGTACTGTACGATCCAAGCAACGAGTCGTCCGTCTAGAGTCTAGAGGATTGACTGAATTGAATGGGGGGCGTGTGAGTCGGATTATTTCCGTCGTAGCGCAAGGTCGAGGCTGATGGGTTGAAATTTGGGATGATGGCGATGAGAGAGATGGGAGCCGACTGCTTGGGTACGCCAGCCAGTGGATCAGCCGAAGTCTTTCCCCACGGTCGCTCAATGAGTCGTCGAGTCCGTTGTGTGCGGCGTCTTTGCCTCTGGTGCGGAGGCCTGATGAGGAAAAAGAGTTTTGAATGCGCGAAAACGGAGACACCGAGTGAGCTTGAGCTTGACGGGTGAAAAGAAGCGCGGTGAGGAATGGTAGAGTGAATGGGGTGGGCTAGTGTGGCGAGTGACTTTTTGGGAGTGAAAGGAGGAGGAAGAAAAAGCTGAAATGAGTGGGTTTTCGCTACTACAAATCTGAGCGAGGTGTGAGCGAGTGGTACTCCGTGCAGCCCTGTCCCTTGTCAGACTTGATTACAGGCGTCCCTCCCTCCTGGTAACCCGACCGGGTTCAGCAAGGGCCCGGTGTGTACGTATTTGTGGTGGAGAAAGAGGCGCGTTATCGGACTCCAGAAAGGTGGCGATGGAAACGTCAAGCCTGAGAACGCGGCGGTAGTCTGATGCAATAGACGGCAAAGACTCTCTGAGTCTATCTACCGGAAGCCTCAACAACGATGAACGCGTTGGATGCCTGTGAGCACGGCGGACCTTTACACAATGACCCTCCCGATAACCAGGTGGTCGGGGGGTGTGGGTGGATTCGCTTCGCTCCAAGATACAAGTCCGTGGTGTCCGGAGCTGAGCTTGGAGGAGGATGCCAGCCAACCCAGTGCAGAAGGCAGGAATGGAATGTCCCATGCCAGGGTGGTCCTCGCACGGAGTACAGTGCGTGTGTTTGCGTTAATCCCTGTCTGCCAGCACCAGAGATCTGCGCCTTTTTTTAAGCAGGGATCCAATCAAGACCCCCTACGACTTGTCCCACTCGCGAGTGGCAGAACCAGGATGTCACTGGCTGCAACTCTCTCTTGGCCCTGGCTCGTGGTGGTTGGGGTGCTGGACGCAAGACCCTCCTCTCTCGATCCAATGTTGCCCGGAGATGGTGCCAATAACGGCGAATTACTCGTGCCTCGAACGCAGAACTGATCCTCAGGTTGATTGATTGCGCTACCACGGTGCACAGGGCACCGCAAACGGCTTGCCAGCAAGACCTGGTTGCGTATTGTCGGTGTTCGCGGGTTCTGGTAAAGGGCAGAAAGGATCAAGTTCCTGACGCGTCTCCGAACGCAGCTTGGTTGTGGTTGTAGTTGTAGTTGTGGTTGTAGTTGTAGTTGTGGTTGTAGTTGTAGTTGTGGTTGTAGTTGTAGTTGGAGTACGAGTAGTTGTAGATGCTAGCCTGGACCTTTCAAACGTCTTCACGCACGTACATACCAAGTGCGTACGCCTAGTAACAGGAGCCGAGAGCCAGGAGCCCAGCCCGATGGTTCCAGTGTGGCGCTAGTCCACGTCGCACGCGAGCGGCCCACGCTGATGAAAGGCGGCGGGTGTCGGTACGGATGTGTATCTGTCTTCACGTACGTACTTCGTATGCGTGTGTAAGAGAAGTATGGATGTGGCCGATGAGTTATTCTCCGTATCAAGGGACGCGGAGCGGGTAAACACAGGACACAAGACACAGGACACTAATCCGCACAACGGCCTGTACAACAATCGGTCTTGTGTGCTCAGCAGGCCGTTTCGTATTTATGCATATAGTACGTATGTGTATGTACAAGCAGACTCTGTTGCCGGATCCCTGACGGTGACGATAGTCTGGGGTTTGAGAACCTGGCCTTTTTTTTTGACGTCGTCGGGTCGGTCAGCGTGGACACCGGACAGGCTGTCAAGGCCTGCGGATTGCGCTTAATATTTTAGAGGCGTTGGCGATCGGTGCCCCAACTCCCTGCTGCCCTGGATCGCCAATTAGTGCGCAGAACCGATGGGAGCGCTACGTGATCCGGGCCATGAACGGTTATGGTTCCTCGTAGTAGTAGTAGTAGTCGTAATAGTAGCACTCGTATGCAGTATTAAAGTCGTAAGAGTTGGGGGCTCCGAGTCCTCGTCTGGTCGAGTTTGACGTCGGCTGCTGCACTGTCCGGTCAGCACCAAGCAACGGTGTCCGTTTTGCGGCAGGTCCGGCCAGGGATCTCGGCAGGCTCTCCCGCGTAGGCCAAAGTTGTTTGGTGCGCTGACGCTAACAAACGTTGACAATCACGATCCAGCAATGGTTTGCAGACGGGAACAAATCTAATGATTTACGAATAGTATTAGTAGTGGTGGTGGTGGTGGTAATAGTAGTACTCGCAGAAGACGGAAAGGAGACGTCTTGTCTACTTCGTAGATCTCCGGAGAAATTGTTGGTGCGTAGACTTGTACAACGATCGAGAAGCAGGAGCAGAGTCTGATTGTACAAACCTCCTGCCTCTTACTTACTTCCTACCTCTGTTCAAACACAGGAATACCTCACTTGAAGGAGAAGGAGAGGAGAAAAGCACGTACCATGATGGATCAATGTGCATGTTGCTCAGAACAGCATGATAAGAGCGTTACGCTGGCACTTTCCGCGGAGTGGATAGGTATAATGTTGGTTCTCGGAGTTGTGCAGGACATATCAATCATACGATACGCACACGTGCCATTTTCTCGTATTTGCTACGATGTCATACTACTGCTGTTTACAGAGGACTACGAATCTCGTCGGTCTCGCACTCGCAGAATATGTCTCATCCGAGGCGGCGGTACGTAGTACGCCCAGACAATATTGGTAAGCAATCTGTAATACGCATTGCTGACACAGCTTACTGTCTACCCGTTCGAAGTACCTACCCAGTACTAATTTTACGAGTACAGAGTTAGGTATTAGCACTACCTAGTACTTTGTAGGGTGCCTTTCAACACTGCCACTTCCTTCTTCGTCCACGGGCATATCGAGGAAAGGCATGGTCAAACCAGCATTCTACTACTCGTGCGACTAGGTATGAATCCTGGCGAGAGCATTGACAAATTTAGTGGTCAGATAGTGGAGGTGTTTTACGGAGGACTTCGTACTTGGTGGCTATTTATGTCTTGCAAGGTACGGATAGATTACCACTAGTAGTAGGTAGGTTGCTAGTAATAGTACTAGGTACGAAGTAGTATTACTCTGTTCTCCATAACAAATCCAAAATAGAGGTCGTTTCCTAATCCTCTGTACTTTGCCACTCCGCCTTCTCGAGGTCCCACGGGTAAGGCCTAGATACACCTACTACTCCTACTACTACTCGTACTTGCTTCAGATCCTAAGCAGGGGGCCGCCACGGGTGATGGCAGGTCAGATCTGGCCCCGACCGCATGTACTTTTTGGCGCTGGTCTCAGATAACCATTTTTGCGTCAGGCCCGGAGCGCAATGCGCGTAGCGGTATCGTAGAGGTACTGTAAGGTACCTACCTAGTAGGTAGTACGACACAATGCGAAGCTCCCAAAGCCTTGCAGGTGGCTTTTCTGAACCCTGGAAGGTGGTAACGACCGATGAGGTCATTGTCTGGCTACGCCTTGTCGTAACCCTGTACTCAACGCACAAGCCAAAATCTGCAGCTTTCATCACCATCAAACGCCATCCAACCAGGCATTCATTCGTTCATCCAACACCATCGGCGATTGTCGCATGGCGATACATATCCATGGAAACAACTAGACGTCCGTCAGATATTTTGGTTGCCATCCACTACCTCTCTAGTCCGCAACCATCGTTGCCCGGCTCAAATGCCAATATTTGGCTTTGGGGCGTTGACAGATGAAATCGACCCGAGTTTCTGGGAACGGCTAAAATGGCCCTCCAGGGACCCTGACGCCCCGAATAGCGCGGTCTCGTTCTTAGCCCAGAGCTAGCGAAGCATGTTGTACCAACGTCCATGCTTAAGCACTCCAATATTGCTGCGATGGTGACGTTTTGTTCATGTCTGGACGGCCCTCTTTCGCATGCCATTGCCATGCATCTACGAGTACATATGTTGGTACGTACGAGCACATGCCCAAACCGGCGGTGCATATTTGTGTGCGTGTGCTCGCTTACATTGCAACCAGACATCGTCATCATAGTGACCATGTTGATAATGCGGAGTACAGGACCCCCGACCATACAGGCTTTCGAACGAAATACGGAGTACCTTCCTACCCCCAATATCCAACCTCTATTGGCTCAGCCCAGCTGCTCTCGGGAACGACACTTCGACAACACCGATTAAGTGCCGATGTGGACACAGAAGAGACATCCTCTAGTCGCAATTGGACGGCATATCTGTCAAACCCCAATCCAGCCTTGGCCCTGGACCCTCACCGCAACATTGTGAATTCCCCAATTGCGAGCTCCCATCCCTCCCAAGGCTGCTGGTCGCACAATTGAACAGAGAACCCCTCCAGAGGCTCCACGTGTATTGGCTTAACCTTGTGTCTCCTCGAGTCTGCAATAGCACCAGGCCTTGGCCTCACATGGTATATCCACCGATGCGCAGCGCAAGTCGAGAGTAGCCACTGGGCTGAGTGTTGTGCAACAATGGCTGGCTGGAAATACAAAAGCAGTTCGTGAAGGCATCACGACTGCCGGCGTGTCAGTGCCAAGCCATATCAATGAAGCATGTTTCGCGCCAGTATCTGGATGGTCGAGGCTGCCATGCAACTTGGTTACTCGTTTCTGATATATCGCACATGCAGGCGATAGAAGCCATCTACTCATCAATCCCTACGAAGTACTACTACCTACCTGACAACAGGCTTCCAAATTCCTTTGCGGTGATGACCGGATTGCGGGGCATGGAAACGAAGGCTCCAAGAGTTGCTTGCCATCACAAGGGGGGGCATGGTTGGGCAGGACCCTCTCCACCCTAGAGTGCATTGCATCTTCATCAACACGCTGAACTCCTGTTCTTTCAATTGGCTTAAGCATGGATGGATGCAGCAATCATTGGTCAGCGCCTCGATTTATTGCTACCATGCTCCCCGAGGCCTCCAATCATCGGCAGGAACCTTCAAACGTGCATTATTTTATTCATTGGCTGTAACAATAAAATGGTGGGCACCGTACGAAGTACCATGCCGGCATATGTTCCGGGATAGTGTCGATTGAGGCAGGTTTCATTCGATAACTCCGTGTGTCTCAGACACAAAGAAAATACGACAACATGCCTCTACAAAATGACACCTTCCAAGATGCTTTATTTCATGGGCATTGCATATATTGATGACACGATACTACTCCGTACTCTCTGTCTCAATCACCGCCTCATTTCAACAAATGGTCTGCTTGCGGCAGTTTCACCTTCGTGATACACTAAATCCTCAGTCCACAGACAAGCAGCTCAAATGTGAGATCATACATACACTACAGCGCCTCTATCGAGCTTCATGAGTCATGGGGGGTAATTGGTGAGGGGACAGGCTTCTTCCACACCGAGCCGGCGGGCGAGTTACATCTGTACGTACCGAGAGCCCACTGCTGCATTGGTTACGACCTTCACGAGTACGGATACACCACTCCGTATTCCATGGAATACCAATAGTACGCGGACCACCAACTTTCCGGCTGTGGTTGCCATTCGCATTTCCCCATCCGCGTATTTTTAACCAGATAAGGATCCACGTTGGAGATGTGCTGGAGCAGTCAGGCAAAAGTAACGCCCCTCATGGTTCGGAAGCGATGGGTTATGGGCCGAGAGAGAATCGCTCTGGACTCTTTGGCCTCCACTTGAGGCTCCTTGAGAATCCCACCTAGAAAACGCGTCTCGGAGAAGTACTCTTGTACTACGGAGCGGTACCACCAACTAAGTTGACGATTTGACCAGGATAGGCGTGTTTGAAAAGGAGGAGGGGTGTACCAAAAATCCATCACTAGAGTCGCATCGGGCACCCACAACCCCACACAGTTTGGCAAAGGCCAAAAAGCCATCACGGGGTGAGATTACTGACTAGTGCCGTCCCGCCACAGCGGTTGAATGGTAGTGTTACGACAAAGGCCGATCTGCCAAAGAATTCAAGTGCCAAGGCCCCTCAAAAGCATTGATCCAATCTCGGCCAGAAAGATACGGACTAGAGAGTAGTAATATCTGGCAACTGCATTTAGAGGTACGACAGGGGATTGGTTGAGATAGAACAGCACCGCCTTTTCACCCACATTCCAGCCAACCCCAGGCGCCTGGTCATTGCCCATAGGCCGATACTACCACACGCCAAGACCACCTCACATCAACGCATCTCTCGGCGTCGTGCCTACGAAGCGTGAATTGCCTGGACAGTTGTGCAATATCAAAGTCTACGGAGGGGTTGTCTGTCAGTCTTTGACGGTTTGCTGTACCATCTGCTGATGGTAGACATCGACGATTTCATCGTATTCTTCTCCAATCACACAAATTATTCCGCAAAAAAGTGACATATTACAAAAGCTGATTGATGTATTACTCCGTACGGAGTATCAAGTGACACTCAAGTGGGGCGTTGAGACAGCCGTGAATGGGGATTATGGAGCATGAACAGCATGGGGAATCGTTTCTTTCCGAGTTGCTGTCTGGCGGCAGAGCAAAGTACTAGTGCCCGTATTCCAGCGACACTTCTCGGGTCTCATCACAAACCATCCAAAAATGCCCGGGCAATTTAAACTCATGAGAACAGCCGGATGAAGCATTTGTCAGAAACGGTTTAGGGATGATTTGGTGTGGGCTTTCGACCGATCAAGGGCATCAAGGGCATCATCGGCACTGACATGGGGCCAATGATAAAAAGCTAGTGTCTTCATCCAAACTACTCCGTACTTGAATGTTGATACATTTGCTGGAAGGTGTGGCACTCATGGGTAGGAGTGGCAATTTCCACATAGGAACATTCCGAGTGACAATAACAGGTTAAGGGTTCTGGCCGTCGATAAACGCCAGTGCTGAGATAAGGTCGTCATCTTGCGACTGCTTTCCCCAGTCATTTCCAACCGAGGCCTTGAATCCTTCTCTAGCATGTCTGATACGAATCGGACAATCTCTCGCGTCTCTCCCCGAGTGGAACTGGAGTATGGAGCAGATGACGAGCAGATAGATACAGCCGTGCCGGATTGGCCTATGCACATAAATCACCACCACCACCACCACTACTACTACTAGTAGGTATTCAAGACCACAAGCTTGATCCAAGGTCCGGGCTCTAGACTCTGGACTTGGAATCCCCCACTTAGCAACGAATTCAGATCTCAACCTACCATGGTGCACTAGTGAGATCTACAGACGTTACCCGTGTAAAAGCATTGGTGCCGGCTAGTGTGAACCATTGGAGAGGCTTCAGCTCTTGTTTTGACACTGCCTCATGACTGTATGCTCTGAGCTCATATGCCCAAAAGGCGTACCCAATTGGAGGGTTTAGAATATTTGATCCATACCGGTCGTCAACTGTGCCTATCAACTCACAAGAGATACCTGTACATGGTACTCCGTACTAGCGTCTACATGCAGATATACGATGCGGACAACAGAGCAGCCAAGGAGTTGGGCTCACCAACTGCCGGGTCAGAACAAGCCACGCCGCGAGACCTGAGGCCTTTGATATTAATACAGAGAATGATAATATCATGTCTCGAGTGTGCTGGCTATGACGGATGCACTACAGGTCTCGGGCAGAACAGAATTGGCAATCCCGGTAGGATCCCTAGGCACCAAGACGGATGGGAACCCTTAGATTGGAGAATATTGGATGGTACTACTACGCCATGGGCTACGAGTATACGATCGGAGAAATTTCCAAGCATCAAAACCATTTATTTTCTTTTAACGACTGAGTGGCGTATAAGACATGAGCTACTGTCAGTCACAAGGCTGGTGGGAAACGGCACGACGGGGTCAAGCCCTTCGTTCCGTTCGTCATTTGCACTGACCATCAAAGTGTCAGGCCTTGCTTCGCGTCATCGGCTCTCATAGGCTCCCGATCACGGTAAACGCGCGGGGCCAAAGCAATACGAGGATGCTTATGTTAGCGTGTTCGAATGGTTCCTCGTAGGCCTCCTATTCACCATCTCAGCCCCCGCATTCTATTTTGTACGAGTACAGGTGGGAATTTTCATAAAAGCACGAAGTAGCAGTACTCCGCATCGACTCAGAAGGAATGTCGGTATTGTGTGGGTTCCTTCAACCAGTAACACAAGCCATGACAACGCAGTCAGCCACTTTCCAAGGCCATGGGACAAATCAAAATCCAGAAGGGGAGCATTATGGAGATACTGGGGACATGCCATCCAATGGGATGGTTCTATTGAAGGAAATTGTACGACCTTTGACCACGAAGGCGCAATAATCTTGACGCCACTGGGACAGGCCCAGCTGGAGGAGTCGTCCCTCTCTCCCGGGAGAGTGGCACTGTGGCAGTCGTCGATTTGATGTGACATTGGACAGGAGATGTTCTGAAAGCTGCCAAGACAGGGGCTCGCACGGAAACTTGGGACTGGCGTGCTGTAGGTCGTACTGTACGGGGTATGGTACGAGTAAGCTGCCCAGGCTTCTCATCCCTGCAAAGAAGCAAGGTGTACGGACTAACGGCACAGATGTGTACCTGTACGAGTACCTTTAGAGGAAGGACACTCGATTCTGCGGTGCGTGGCGGATATGGGTGTATTGCCTACGGAGTACCTTCCTGTCAGCTACTTTTCCTCCGCACTGCCACTCATACTGACTAGTATTTTGTCCTTCAACATAGAGTTGGGATTTGGGGGCGGAAACCAGGGACCAAGTGGTTTACCGTTTGTGGCGTCAAGGCCAGCGTGGTGACGGCGCCTTGGGAGAGCCATGTTCTTGGGCACGGCGATCTGGGGTGCTGATGCTTAGGCCCTCCTGGATGCCCTAACGGTGGACATACCATGTCATCCAGTCACTCCATACCCCCGTTTGTGTAACACACCAAGAGCGGGTTTCCATGTCAGCGGACGCGCCACTGTTGGCCTTTCTCGCGTGTATCGAGGTCTCGGTTCAGCCGCGCGGCCAGCAGACGACCGTCTGGATCTATCATCCGGGGCAAGGACAGGCCGTCCACAATCTGCGAGCTCGCTGGCTGACTCCACGATTTGACTAGTGGCATGTCATGCGTGGGCGGCTTATCAGGTGTCTCCCTCACCGTCTCACTAACACGACATTCATCTCAAACTCATGCCATGCGTCATTTCCGCTCATTTCTTCCCAACTCGACTGTTTCTCTTGCTTCCTGCTGCTGCTAATTTGACACTTGGGTGTATTCATTGTTAGGATATACTACTACACGTCCTTTGCGGACAGTCTGGTATTAGGACCCCGACTCTCGTACCCGCGGCCGTCGGAACGACCGACCCAAAGAGGACGAGGAAGACAAGGTACAAGCCACACCAGTCAATGTCGAACTTGGCTGCGACTTTGATTATCCATATCATCATACTGAGCACATGCGGCATACACGAGAAACGAGGCCAACTCTGACGCCCAGGTTCCCCAACGGGGTATCTGTATTAATGAGTTGTCCTCGTGGCCTCCTTTATCTCTGTTTACCTCAAACACGGGAGAGTTATCACGATTTGAAAGTGACTTACGCGAATATGTCATGTCATGCCCTTACTCCAGCAGCCCTTCTCCCCCATTGCCCCTTGGGCGCCCCCCCTTTTTTTCATACCCGCTTGTCCATTCATCCATTCAACAGGAATGAATCTGATCCATTTTCTGGCGCCCAGTTATTAGTAGTTTGTCGTCCAATGGGGAATTTTTATTTGTCCAAATTTCCCATCGCGAACTTGTGCCTCGCACATTGTGCCACACCACTCACACTAACCATTGACATATCCACATCCACATGCCACGTTCACTTCAATTGGCGTTCTCAGCCATTTCCACGAACCTTTTCCAATATATTCTCTCGTTAATTCCATCCGATTGTTTTCGGGCGGGGATGGTTTACACTGCCAGCAAACATCAGCAACCCCAACCCTATCTATTCTTACTCACTAATCTCGGCACCTCCGATATGCGGTGCCGATATATGGGTCCTCTGACTGTGTTTTTTTCATCTGCAAAATCAAGGCAGAAACGTCCTTTTTTTTGTGGGTTCATGGTTCAGCCCACAAGCATGAGGCGCAGATGAAAAGACGGTCAATCATGCAAAAGAGCCTGACCATTGGAGACTGACTGGGGACGCGGGCAGGCAAGCGACCTGTGCGTAACAAAAACGACCTCTCAGCAATCTATGCTATGTATAGGTTCTCGAATCCTCGGCATTATTACTATGACACGCAATGGTTACGAGATGAGCTGAGCAGCAGTTGAAAGGTTAAAAGCTTAAAGGCCCCGTTTTGCCACTCCCTTATGGAATCCTTCCTCGCATTACATCGATGCCTCGGTCACTGGCCCTCCATGGACTCCATGGACGGCATTATGTACATTACTCGTACAATCTGACATGGCAAATTGGAGGAAACCTGGCGATCCCGGTGGCTATCACCAGGTCCATTCTCGGAGATGTCACACCCCCTTCCCCTGGAGCCCTGAGCCCCCTTGCTCAGGTGAGAGAGCTGCAACGCGTCTCAGCGTGAAGATCACGCTTCACATGCCACAACGGCATAGGCTTTACTTCTTTCTTCCCCATGCCCCCTCCTTTTATCCTGTAGCATGACGCCACCTTTACCACGTGCTTACTACACCCTTCATGGCATGGGCAAATTTGCTGAGAGGAGCAAGGGGGTGAGCATTGGTCACAGAGTGGCACCTGAAGTGTCATTGATGAGCGGGTCCCTGGTCAGCATTCACAGAGTGTTCGGCGACCAGCTAAGGTTTTTTTCTTTTCAGCCCCAAGAATCTGACTGATCGCTTTGTGAGTGGATGATGTCGGTGGATCATGGATGTGCCCAATATGGCCCCAGCTGGCAAGTCGTGCATACGAAACAATGGATCCTGGACCTCGTCTCTTTTTTCTCCCGCCGTTTTTGACACCAGTTTGACAGGCAGGGCTTATTAAACGGCGATACAGGGAGCGTCGAGACCCTCTCCTTTTTTGCTTTCTTTCTGGCTCCCGCTCCGAGAGCAGGCGGTTTTTGTTTGTTTGTCCATATCGTACTCCGTACTTCTCGTATGCATGGAAGTTTCGGGAAACTGAACAGGGTGAGAGGTTTTGACACCTACTGCTCACTCACCCCCTCTTTCCCCGATGTTTGTTTGCGTCATTATTTGCAAAAAAGTCTCTGTCCGGAGTATCGTCGGCCAACCTGAGAGTTTTGGCAGGGATGTGTGTTTTTGGAATTCCATTTGACAGGCGAGGCACTCGATTTGGCAATCAGAGAGAGTTCTCCGCACATCTGTGTTGGCAACTCAAAACTCACCGCAGGATTTGAAACACCAGGGATACAACACGGCGGCAAAGAAAAACAGGGATCTTTTGAGAGGTTTGTTTTTGCTTTTGTTTTTTGTTTAGTTATCAATCTTGATTGATGACTCGTGATCGTATTCTTCATCTCGAATGTCAGAGCTAAAAGGAAAGAAAAAAAACCAAGATTTTGTCTCCAAGCTTTGAGGAATTCTGTAACAAACCCTGAGTCAGAACAAAAGCAACCTTATGCCGAAAGGTTAAAGACTCTGATTCGTTGAGTAAACGCAAAGAATGGGAGGGAGAGAGGGTGAACTCGCCACCATGTTTGATCCAAAAAGTCAAAAGATGCATCGCCACTTCGGTTGACGCGAGACAACTTGCTGACAGGGAGAGAGAGCCAAAAAGCATATTGCCATGAAGATGACTCGACAATACAAAGCGTCACTTGAATCAATGCGAAAGCAGGACTCGCCACACTGGCTCCAACTTTCCAAGTTGAAACAACACCTTATTACATGTATTTGACTTTCAGATTCAATCGACATCATGGACTGGCCATCACCGCTTCAGTTGACGTGCCATGAATTGCCACCTAATTTGGAATCAATATGTGTGGTGCTTCGTAGATTGTATGGACTCGCCATTCTCAAACTCTTCATGTATAACTTGTTTTTTTATTCAGCAAGGTACAATCGTCTATCAACCTATTTTTCGAGTTCATCGGCGAGGGGACATGTGCATAGTTGCCCTTCAGAACAGCTAGTTCCAGACGGGGACGACCAAGAAACCAAGCCAAAACCAGAGAGTAGTGTTCTCGACTCGGTGCCAGTTTTCATAGTTGAGTAGCAGCATATGTTTGTCGCCGCCAGACTCTCGCCAGCCCCCCAAAACCTCGCTCGTTTTTCTCTATCAAGATACATTCGTCAACCTGTTCGCATGGTAGCTCTCAGGCCGATGCCAATCTAACATCATCGATGGTGAGCCAAGTAAGTTGGCCAGTAAGTGCAAACATTAATATGAAAATAAGAGAAAATGGGGAATCCATCAGCATCAAACCAAATAGCCTGTGATTGCGCAGGCTTGCGCGTTCATGTCTAGTTGAAACCATCCTGTCCTCTATCAAACGCCGTTGGGTGCATTATGCCTTCACGTTCTCATGCCACCGATCATATACGTTGGGCTCTTTTGTGAGCCGCAAGTCGGTCCGCCGGGCAGGCGTATGTATGGACTCCTTACCATCGTCGGTTGCCGAGGGGAAGGTTGTTGGAGTTGGCTGATAGAGCGGTCAGCTCCCGGTGTGTCATGCTGTCTTAGTATCGGCGATACCCACCTCTACCGCCTCCCCGTCCACGCCCATAGCCACCATATCCACGCCCGCCACCACCACCACCATACCGAGCCATCTCCGCCAGACGGGGATCAATCTGTTGCTTGGCCTCCTGCAGAACATTGACAAGATCACGGGACTGTTTCTGGTCTGTTTCGAATATTAGCATACGGAAAGTCAAAACCGCATATAGTTGGGGATTCTTACTGTCAGTTGTGAAGAAGGTGATAGCCGTTCCGTTGGCGCCAGCACGACCAGTACGACCAATACGGTGGATGTAATCCTCCGAGTTGTTGGGGTAATCGTAGTTCAACACATGAGTGATGTTGCGAACATCTTTGGGCAAAGGGTTAGCAGACGAAGATGGGTTTGTGTAGCAACCTTCCAGCGCGAGAATGTGACGAAACAGCTAATTGTGTTCGACCATCTGTGTACTTCACTCCTTGGTAGATTGGGGCAATCCAAGTGCGTCAAATGCCATCATCCTGGGGATAGTATGCGGTCACGGGGTCCTCGGGTCAGGGAGCCTTGGGAGACAGCTTGATCAGGTCAAGAGATGCCAACCTCCACACTTGTACCATGGAAGTAAGAAAGGTACAAGAGCAGGAATACGAGTATAGCAAAGGAAGAGCTACACAACGGATCAAGACCCCACCACTAGTTGAGAACCATGTAGACACGATTTTGTCAGGCAGATTCGCGCAATCAAGATAGCCCCTAGACGCGAGAGTAAAGTACAGCAAGTGATTTGCTGGAAGTTGCGGTAGGAGAGGGGAGGGGAGAGTTGATACATACCAATACCACGGGATGCTACATCGGTAGCAACCATGATGGGACTCTTTCCGGTCTTGAACTGATCAAGGACCCAGTCACGCTCGTTCTGCTGCTTATCTCCGTGAATGGCTGCATATAGGGTTAGTAATGGTAATCGAAGATACGAGAAGGGTGATGAAGACTAACAAAGAGCTGGCCAGCCATCCTGGCGGAGGAATCGGGTGATGTCGTCAGCAACTCGCTTGGTGCCGACAAAAATGAGGATCTTGTTCTCCTTGTTTTCCATGGTCTTCTCGAGATGCTTAATCATGCGATCCCGCTTCTCCATCTCAGTCACGACCTCGACAATCTGGGTAATCCTGTGGTTGGCAGACAGATCCATGGAACCAATATTGACCTGGATGAAGTCGTTGAGGAAGTCGGAAGCCAAGGCACGAACTTCCTTGGGCCATGTAGCAGACCACATGAGTGTCTGTCGGTCAGGTCGGATTTGCTCAATGATCTTGCGAATCTGGGGCTCGAAACCCATATCCAGCATACGATCAGCCTCGTCGAGAACCAAGTAAGTCACACGGCGAAGGTTGGTCTTGCCAGCCTCGAGCATGTCGATCAGACGGCCGGGAGTGGCGATGCAGACCTCAACACCTCGGGAGAGGTCACGGATCTGGGGGCCCTTGGGAACACCACCATAGACGCAGGTGTTGCGAATGCGTGATGAACGGCCAAACTTGGAGATTTCCTGCTGAATCTGGACTGCAAGCTCACGAGTCGGGGCCAGGATCAGAACGATAGGGCCATCACCAGGAGCAAGTAGAGGCTGGGCGTTGATGTGAACGATAGCGGGAAGGCAGTAGGTCAGGGTCTTTCCGGAACCAGTCTCAGCAATGCCAACGACATCACGTCCAGAGAGCGCCATGGGCCAGCCTTGTGATTGAATAGCCGTCGGCGCGGGGAAACCCTGGGCCTTAACTTCGTCCATAACGTAGCGAGGAAAGCCAGCCTCATCGAAAGTTTCGACAGGCTTGGGGACCTCTCGGCCAGCGATGGTCATCTGGTGTTTCTGACGGAAATCATCTACTTCAGCAGCGGCGCGGCTGCTGACGTCTGGGTGCTCCTTGTAGAAATCCTTCTCGAACTTGGGGAGGGAGGTCAAGTCTGGATTCTGGTTAGCAGGCTACAAAACAAGTTGATATGGCGACGTTGACATACCCCATTCCTGCTTCTGCAGACCAGCACCGAGGTGGCCCATTCGGTCACCACCACCGCCGCCGCCGCCGCCGCCGTAGCCACCTCCATAGCCACCACCTCCGAAGCCGTTGCTGTTGCCATTGCCGTTGGAGTAACCGTTGCGACTATTGCGACTAGTTAGTTAAACGCCACTTGATTCCTAAGGCCGAATGGTTGGCTTCCGGGAAACACCAGGGCGCCAAGGGAGACAAGAATGAAATGACTACGGGGATGTTGTGAAGGGATACTCACTCTCCGCCATGTCCACCGCCATAGCCACCACCACCTCCGCGGCCATTTCGATCACCGCCACGATCACCCCGATCACGGCCATAACCACCTCTTCCACCACCATATCCACCGCCGCCGCTACCATTGTAGCCGCCGCCGCCGCTGGATCGTCCACCTTCGTAGCCAGACATCTTGAGTTGAGGAAGGGGTAGATCGTAAAAGGTTGAGAGATCGGACGCGGTTATCAGTTTCGCCGCTTCTTGGGGGAAATAAAAGGGAGACGGAGAAGAGACGCGTCGAAACGACGAGGCTGCAGCGAATCCGATAGATTTATCCCTCTGTGGTGTGATGGAAAAGAAAGAGAGTGCAGGGACAGAGAGGATGAGGTTGGGTGTAGGTTTTGGAGGATTGAAAGAAGGGAAAAAAGAAGAGTCGGAGGCAATGTCTGCTTGCGCCTGATTTTTTTTTTCACCTTTCCTTCCCTCGCCAATTTATTTGACGCTAAGAAGAAAAAATCGAATGCGCGGGAAGGTACGTACCCGCGTGGTGGCGACTTGCTGAGGTAAGCGTTCTGGTTTCAGCTTTGCAGCTCAAGTCCCTACCCTGCAGGGGTGTGCTTTGCTCGCTCACAGCAGATTTTAACCCGTAGTATTAAATCCAGCGGTCGTGGTATTTTTACCTCTTGTGGTTTTTTATGATGGTATGTTGTTTGGGTATTATCGGATTGTGAGAGGAGTGTCTTTTGTGTCGATAGTTCAGTCACAAGGCAGAGCGGGAAATGGTGAATCAATGTAATAGGCCTTAGCTTGGATGGCAACAGCTGAACACGGGACCAAGAAATACACCAGGTCACATTCGCAGGTCACAGGTTACAGTGGACAAGGCACTGGAAGCATAGGGTTGTCCAAATTTCACATTTCCGCCCTTTCTAGGAGTCCTGTTCTCCCACCCAGAACCAGATAAAACAAGCATAAGTTACAAGAAACCTGAGAGGCAACGTCATCCATCCTAACCCCGTTTTTCATGTCTATTAGTCCCGCCCAAGTATGTTTTTTAAAAAGCCCGATCTATATCATGAGAAACATGTCTGCTCTAAAAGGTAGAGCAAACGCCACAAGCAAACAAACATGAGGATTCATTAGCTCGTGGTATAATGCGCGGCTCGCTCGCCGCTGTTTTACACAATCCATTTTCTTTTACTCCCGGGAAACGTCACGGCCAAAGGCCTTGGACTTGAGCCAGTCCAAGAGGACCAGAACGCGATTCCGCGCTGTGATCATGTTAGCTGAGATGGGTCTAGACACGTAAACATTAGGGGTAAATGTAACTTACTGCTGAAGCACATTGACAGATACGCGCTCCTCCAGAACAAGTAGGTCAGGCTACCGCCCGTGGCAAGGTTGCCGTTCCACCAGCTCACATCTGCAACGGCCTTCTCACTGCCAATGTAGGCCAGGCTGCCCTGGTGGCTGTACTTGAAGGGCTTAACATCCCGAATCTTCTTTAGCTGCCTCTCCAGAAGCTCAATTTCCTGGGCAGCCTCGGCCGAGTTGCCGGCTTGAATGTTCAGCTTGCTGCTCAACTCCTGGATGCGAGCCTCGTGGTTCTCGGTCTTGGCCATGTTATTGAACAGGCGGCCAAGGAAGCTGCCCTCCTGGGAGGCGACCTGAGCAGTGGGGGCGTATCCGGCGACGGCGCAGTCGCCAACAGCCCAGATGTCGCGCGCGCCCTGTACGACGAGATACTCATTCACGGCAAGACCGCGGCGTGAGTCCCTCTGGGCAGGGATCTGGGAAATGAGGTCCTTGATGATGGGGCGGACAGCATTGCCGGTAGCCCAGACAAGTAATCCGTAGGGAATCTCAACACTCTCCTTGGAGCCGTCGGGGCGGGTAGCCTCAGCCAGAACAGACTTGTCCGTGACCTTCTTGACCACAGTCTTGGTCTTGATATCAATCTTCTCCTCACGGAGAGTGTTCTCGGTGTAGTCAATCAGAGTCTTGGAGAAGGAGGGGAGGACATTGGGCAGAGCCTCGATGAGGGTGACCTTGAAGCGCGGGCTGATCTCGGGAACCAGCTTCTTGATATCCTCCTCAAAGAAGTCCTGGAGCTCACCAGCAAATTCAACGCCGGTGGGACCACCACCAACGACGACCATATGCATCAGTCGGTCCACCTCCTCAGGAGTCTGACCCTTGAAGGCAGCCGTCTCGACACAGTCCATGATCTTCTTGCGAATCTGCTGGGCATCGCCAATCTCCTTCAGGAAGCAGCTGTGCTCCCTCACGCCGGGAATGCCGAATGTTGCGTTCTCCGCGCCAACACCAATGACGAGCATATCATATGGAATCTCAGTCTCCGAAGTCGCACCCTTGATCTCGGAGTTGTCGGCAATCCTGACAACCTTGCGCTCGGGGTCGATGGACGTGGCTTCGGCTTCGTAGTACTTGGCAGCGGCCTTCTTGCCACGGAGGATAGCGCGGACAGGCTCCATGATGGAGCGGTGCTCGATGGTGCCCGTGGTGCATGAGGGCAGCAGAGGGGTGAAGAGGAAGTAGTTGCGAGGAGAGACGACGACGACATTGTAGTTCTCGGTATCGAGCTTCTTGAGAAGAGCGACGGAGCCCCAGCCGGTACCTGATGGTGGTTAGTGATATGATTCACATGCGCGCGCGCAGGAGGGCATTGAGCTGCGATATCGCTTACCAAGAATCACCAGCGTCTTCTTATTGGGATCGGGCTCGTATTGTTCGTCAGGGTGTCGATCTTGATAGACAGTAAAGGCAGTAAAGCCAACAAGTCCAATGGTAGAGAGGTAGGTCAGTCTCCATGCCCACCTGAACGTTCTTCGCAGCTTGCCAGGCTTGGGCTTTGGTGCCTCATCGGCGTAGGCTCGTCGAAAGGCGATGCGACCAGAGTTGCCCAGCTTCATGGCAACAGTCGGTCTCGTAGCAGATCGCAGCATTGTCGCCATTGAAGCTGTAGACAGAGCTCTTGATGCGACAACGCCATTGGGGCCTGATCGGCCAACCCTTGCGAGGGCACTCATAGCTTGGGCGGGTGAAGCCATTTGCTTCGGAACACCGATTCCGGCCACCTTCAACACGGAGGAGGAACGTCGCAATAACAGCAAAAGAAAATAGAGATATTAGGTATTCTCAAAGAATGATCAAATGGCGCGCAAAAGCAGTTTAGAGTGTGCTAGGGTTGAAACTTGAAGCTTCAAAATGATGTTTTTTTGGGCCGAAGAGCTAGGGCAAGGGAAAAAAGGCGAATGACGCTGACGGATTGACGAATTGGTTTTTTCCCCCGATTCGTCTATTAAAAAAAATTTAATGACGCAGAATTGATTGGAGCAGCGCCCACTTCAGCTTTCCTAGTGCTGTTATCAAAGTCGATGATAAGAAGGCAGAAGTTTTACAGATACGCATGGATAACATAAATATTTCTCCTCTGAGGCCTTGATATGTTTACTGGAAGGTTAACAAAGGCCGATTCTGACGTGTTGTGGGCACGACAATAAATGCTGAGCCTCAGTCACTCCGTTCCTCCGTTATCATCCGGCCTGGCCCGCCATCTCGGTATGCCTCGCTTTTCGGATACTCCCGTAGCCAGCACATGCCGAGGCCCCTCCAGTTAATGGCCCTCTCTGATGCTGAATACTACTACTACTACTTTTTGCTCTTGCCGGCAAGCTGTATCGGGATATTCTGGGGAGACCCGTAAAAATACGACAAGGTTCTGGGGTATTGGTTAGGATAGGAAGAGTGCGGTTGATGACAAGCTTTTGCATGTGGGCTGCGCATTATCTCATCCCGGGAACAGGGTGTTCCTGTAGATCCAGATCTCGATGATGTGTGTTCTGTGATTGAGTTTATTTACTGCTATCCAGGTGGTTGTGATAAGCCCCTTCACATGTCAGCATATAGTTGTTGGCTGTGTAGTTGGTATCAGAACAAACCTGATACATACCGCGAAATGGGACCTGTTCGCCTGCTTTTTGGTCTTCTAAGAGCCATCGGCCACCGTAAATCCCGATACGTCTGTAGGTGAGGTAATTGAGCCGCTACAACACTGATCAGATCTTGGATGGTTAGAATGGGAGGTGAGTGATGATTCTCGTGATGGCTTTTAAAACAACTTCACCTGTTTTGGTTCCCCATGTATCTTAACAGATTTGAACTTATATTAATAAGAGTTGAACAGTAGGATTTAGTAACAACGTTCCTTGTTTGGAGATATTTTAGGTGCGGCATGGCGTGGGATGAGATGTTGAGATGCCTGGTGATGGCGCCAATATGTCCGTGCTTCCGTATCTATTCCATGTAAATTCTACTTGGAGTTCCTAACGAATAGTCTTCAGATATTTTTGACGATTGATCATCCATAGAGATGGCCGAGACTGCTGTAAAAGACAGGAATGATGGGCATCTATAACCTGTGTTTACCATCCCATCTCTGAATACCAATCGGTTTATGCCCTCCGTACTCCGTACTTCCACAGCCATGGCATCCCGTCTCTACGATGATTTGTCAAACATAGATGCCTTGGCAAAACTCTACATAAAGACCATCTTTATAACATTTTTTTTTGCACTAAAAGCAGGTGACTCTTGGTTTGCCAGAAGAACAGACAGGAGGGTTACAACCCCTGGTCTGCCGATACGCGTCAGACCATCTCCAAATAGATAACCTGAAACCTTCCAACAACACATCTCTTGCACCTCCTTGTCGCACCTCTTTTTGCCTATCGACCAACCGAACCCTCTCCGCATTCAAAAGCGATCCTAAACATAGTATGGTGGACCGTTCGCCGTCGCCGTCGCTATGACGCTCTGGCATCGCCACACACTATTATGTCTCATCCGTCTCATGAAAACCACTCTCACACCCTCCTGCGGCTATACACTACAGGGAAACTCTGCCATGTTTTGATTCAGTGACCGGGGCCTGAAATCTAGGTCACCTATCTCATCCTCTGTCACGCCACATCTCCCGTGCACTTCAAACTCGATCGTGAGAGAGGCCCCTCCCAGAATCATACGCC
This sequence comes from Mycogone perniciosa, assembly GCA_025331125.1. Taxonomy (NCBI): domain Eukaryota; kingdom Fungi; phylum Ascomycota; class Sordariomycetes; order Hypocreales; family Hypocreaceae; genus Mycogone; species Mycogone perniciosa. The sequence continues at coordinate 48,300 of JAOALB010000080.1, read as the reverse complement.
CCCAAAGACCGATCAAATGCCGACCAAGAAGGGGGCACGAGAGCATCTGTGCCACGTCACTGGGCGGGAAAATGCCAAGCATGTAAGCCCCCTTGAGGCTTGATCTTCATGCGGAAAGACTTAAGTTTATGCATCTTTACTGAGACTGTCTATCCTGTCACACAGCGGCCCCACGATGAACATTTTTCTTTTCTTGTTACAGCTTTTCTTATGATGTTCTAGATGTTTTGATCCTTCTCTTTTCCCAATCCTTCTTCTTCTCGTAATATCCTGACTCGCGAAAGTCAGATCTTTGTTGATCCTTCGTTTCCACACAAACTTTATTCATTTCGATACTTTCGTTGAAAGTAAAAGGCAGGACCTTTTAGACGTTATCTTCTTACCGGTATTGCATTCGTTCTTACTAGTTTTGGTTCCTCTGTGAGAAATAAGATATCCTTGCCCTCCGTCTCTGATATCCTTGTCGAGAAACATCTACAACACTCATTTCACATCCGTTCCCTGGGATCAACCACTCAAAGTGTGAACCATGAACTAGCAGAGAAGCACGTTCAGCGCAGTGTCACATAGCAGCAGAACTTCCCGGGTTTGAGAGGAGGGACGTGGGAGGAGAGAGCCATGGCTCCAGCAGCTGAGGCAGGACGGCGTAAATCGGCCTTGCGATGGCGGTCCGCCGTCGACTTCCCACACTGGGCAAGAGGCGATGAGAGCGAGGAAGATATTGAGAACGACCAACATGGAATTCAGCGGAGGAAGAGATTACCACATGGCAGCAACTTCAAAGTCGATGTGCTGTCCCGGAGAGATGAACCCGACGCTGCTTCTCGGGTGCCCGATGACTCTGACGACTCCAATGATTCGGACTCGTCAGATGAATCAGAGCCCGGGAAAGGCCCTGGTACCGAGGCACCGCCCGCGAAATCGTCTCTCCTGCCGCCTCCACCAAAGACACTGATCCTGCCTCCTGGAGATGATTCTACCGTACGAAGACCTCGAATCACCCTCACTGCGGCGCTGCCGGGGTATACAGATGCTCCGGATAGCCCTCAAGTCGTGGCGCCCGCTCAGCCTACCAAGGTTGTGACCAGCACGTCTACGCTGTCGTTTTCCACCTTCACTACTGCTGATGCGGCGTACTCTACTGATGTGCCCAAGGGGGCTTCCAGTGAGGTTCCAGCAGTACCATCTACGACTCTGGCCAGTCAAACGACCAGTGCTCCGAAGGAGATTGCAACAGCGGCCCGAGATGCGGAACTTGCCCGTCCTGCGGGAATGAATCCGGGAGAAAAGGCCTTGATTGCCTCTGGCTCAATTGGTAAGTCTTTCAAGTCCTCGTCTTGTCTTGACCACAACTAACTCGCATTTAGTTGGTACCATCATCCTCATAGCCCTGGCATGGTTCGTCTGGCGTTCTTCAGATAAAAAGGCCACCCGCCGGTACAGCGTCTGGCAAACCAACTTCTTCCAGCGCACATTCAAAGGTCCTCACCGGGTCTTCAGAAACCTCGGAAACAAAGTCCCCTTCTTCAAGGAGAGCAACTCCTCTGACTCCCGGGGCTGGACTAACCTTGATGACGACGATTCACACTCGGATGACTTCTTTGCCAACGAGAAACATGCAGCCGCAGCTACGGCGGCTGGTGTCTGGAATGAAAAGTCCCAGGGGCCACAGGAGAAGGTCAGGATTAACTCATACGGCATGGTTATTAGGAAGCCATTGCCTCGCGAGTCTATGCCTGATCTCCTTGCTCCAGATATGCTCGTTCCTCCGTTACCATCTCCAACAGCTCCACCAGCAGTAGTAGTAACAGCAGCAGCCAATGATGCCCCTAGTGAGGAAGCCCAACTGAACAACACTCCTCTTCCAAAGGACACCGATTTACCTTACCGCCTTAGCGAAATCTCCTCTCTATCATCCGGGTTCGGCGACGGGGACTTCCTCATACCTCCCTCCGCAGCCGTAACCAAGCACACGCGCACCAGAGTCGTCGAACCTACTACACTCGCGAGCATCACCGAAGCTTGCAACACCACCAGCGCTGCGGCCGAAGACCCACGGAACAGGGACACAGTGTACACCGTCGCATCGGAGGACTCGCCTCCACGATACCGCACTGTAAATTCGTGGGTTAGACAACAAGTCGGACGGGTTAAGCGAGCAGAGCAACGCGCTGCTGAAGCCGCAGCCGGAGGGGAGGAAGCCCCGCCTGTACCAGAATTGCCACCTTCGCCGGGTCTCGATATGATGATGCCGGATGGGGAGGAGCCGCGACGGGTTGATGTCGAAATACTGGGTAGCAATGTTAGTGGCGATGAGTTCAAGGGGGAAGAAGGGAAGGGCAGGAAATAAAGAGTTAGGAGAGTGGTAGTAATGGTTTGGAACTGTGGTAAAAGTCTAGAATAGTAATAACTGACAAGGGGTGTTCTGGTTTAATTTTAGAATTGCTATGGGATACTCAATGTTAAAGGCTGTGCTATCTCGATCTCATAATAACATTAAACTATGTCTCTGCCCCGAGGAGAGTGTCGACTGACTGGAGGTTGTCGTTACCTGCAGCTGCGAGCAAGGTGGTACCAGAAAGTGATTCTAGAAGCGTGATGTAACAGAATAGAAAGGAGAATCTCCATCGTCAACGAGAGGCATGTCTGATCACCCCTTGACAACACACAATGCTCAGCCAGTAGAGAGAGAAATTTATTTATATTGATAGCCACGCAAGTGACTACCGCTTATTTAGAGGGAAACATTTCCCAAAAGCCAATCTCCATCTAAATCGATCTGTCAGTAACCCCCTTACAACAATCATCGTGACCCTCCTTACCTTGGTAGCATGGATAAAGATCTTGACCAACTCCTCTATCCTACTCGGTGACTGCAGTTGCACATTCTTCTCCAGCATCTCTATAACCGTTTACTCAGGTCAGCCACGAAAAGGAAAAAAAAAAGCCCAATGGAAGAGGAACATACCGCGATCCAACCGCACCGCCTCAACATAATCATCCGCAGCGTAATTCTCAATCCATGGCCAATACGTGTTACCGTCCTGTTTCGTGTCGGCGTGCGCATGCAGCATGGTGGCAACGGCGCCGTAGCCCAATATACACGGAGCCAGGGCTATCTGCAGAGCTAGCCAATCTTCACTTTGGCCGACATCGAGGACATACCGCGTGTAAGCGGTGCAGGCTGGGGTTAATATGAACGCATGAGCTGAAGCAAGCTAAAGATGGGGATATAGATGGGTGGGAAATACCTTGGTGTTCTTCTGTAGCTTGGATCTCGGATTCTGGGATTCCAAAGGACTTGCAGTAGTTGATGTGCAGCTTCATTTCGTGAGCGATGTGTCCGATAATCTCATTTGCCTGTAATTACAATGTCAATGGGCATGTTCTGAATGGTGAGTGAGGGTATGCTCACCTTTGATATGTCGTCAATGTTCTTTGATTTGTACGCCGCCAGGGCATTGGCCCGCGAGAAGTGAATCTGAACACGATGAGCTCTTCACCCAGACAAAAAGTCTCGCGCAATTGCAACTTACAAGATAGAGATAGTCCTGGATAATGTACCCTTTGAACGACTCTAGTGGCAATGTTCCATTTCCTAGGGCCATAACGAATGGGTGATGGATAAATGTCTTCCATACGTCCTTAACATCAGGACGTTCGAGCAGATACTCGACAAAGTAGCCTCTATCACCAATGTCAGTTCTATATCCCACCAATCTACAGAATCGTCGTCCCTGTAGTTCAATGATAACTCACGGAGAGAAAGGCAGTGTGTATGTCGAGTGGAAATGATCCAGCGGCCCATTCCCACCTCCCAGCTTCGGCGCGGTCCTGATTCCACCCTCGATATATCGACACGCCGCCCGGACTGCACTCGGGACATCCGCCCCCTGAGCCAACCGCGCCGAAATCGCCGCTACAATATCCCGTAAGCTTCAGAAAACACTTCACTGGCATCTCCTGGATCGCACTTACAAGCCAACGAACACCCCGTCCCATGCGTACTCGTACTCTCCTGCCACGGACTCATCACCCGGACCACACTCCCCTCTGGTCCAACCAACACATCTACCACAACCTCCCTCTCACCCTTCTCCTTTGCCACTATGAAATCCTTGCGGAAGGGTACATGCCCTCCCTTCACGAGCACCCATTTCGGCCCCAAGGCCTGAATCTTGCGACCCACGGCCTCTACATCGCTCACGGACTGGATAGACGGCACTGACTCCCCATTTTGAGAGAGGAGGAGATTAGCCTCGGGGATGTTCGGCGTGAGAAGCGTGGTATGCGGGAGGAGGTGCCGGGTGAGTTCGTCGATAGCTTCGTGGGGGAGGAGTTGCGCGCCAGATGTTGATACCATAACCTAGCCTCCTCGTCAGCCCAAGAAATGCTACTCAACTTGCATTAAGACTAGAGTGCCTGTTACCGGATCGACCACCAAGGCTGGGAATTTGTACTTGACTACCAACTTTGCGATAATCTCAATAGTTTCTGCCGCAGCCAGCATTCCTATCACACGCATATTAGCCTCCCTGTCTCTTCTCTTCTCTTATTTTCATCAGCAGACTTACCAGTCTTTACAACATCAACGCCAATATCTTCAATGCACGCTTCAATCTGTCGTCCTACAAACTCTGACGGAACGACATGGACCCCAGTAACGCCCTTTGTGTTCTGCACCGTCAGGGCCGTCGTCGCCGTCATGGCGTAGCATCCATGCGCAGCAAGGACTTTTTGATCTGCCTCTAGGCCACTGCATTGTCCATCCCGATTCTCAAAACGTCAGCTTGTATTAACTCATTCCATCCCCTTATACAGAACAGTACTCAAAAAGAGGGTTACTCCTGATGCCGCATATGTCGCATGAGAAACCTGAGAGAAAAGGAAAATAGAAACATACGCCCCGCCGGAGCAGTCGGAGCCGGCAATCACCAGCACTCTGCCTTGGACCATAGTGCCGGACTTTAAGTCTCGAGTTCAATTGCTATTTTGCGGATATGTGAAATGAGAAATGGGTGTTAATGGAGCTCCGAATTTCGCTCAGAGAGATCCACGGGCGGCGTCGGTTATAATCGGACGTAGTGGAGGGAGTTTCGTCATTAATGTGTTTATGTATACGCACCTTGGCACCGCAACTGCTTAGACTCTACTATCTATAGAAGTTGTGAAAGTGTTGACAACTACTCTTGATACTTCACAACTTCTTCCACATAGAAACATTACCACTACATAATATTAGAACTCCTCTCCCTCCCCCCTCACACCTCACCAACCTTCAAAGCCGTTCAGTCAAAAGAAGTGGCATTTTCCTACCTACGCAAACACCCAGATGGTCCTCAAATACAAGACTAGACTCAAAAAACAGCAGCAACTAAGCAACAGCAACAATAAAAGGCCACCCTCCTCACCCCTTCCCTGGACCAAGCCCCCCAGCGCCAGAACTAATGGACCGCCCGCGCCGAAAGCTCCGAGCCGAATATCCCCGGTATATTCCATGAGACCCTGCCCCATCCATAAAAACAAGAGAAAAAGGATATATATATGTATATAGTGTATGAAAAGATGTATTGGCCGTAAACTCCTCAACACATTCCCCCTAGCTGGTCGTGTCGTGTCGTATCTGTGTGGCATGTCGAATAGTAGATGCCGTCGTCGTGTGCCACACCTAACTTTCCGTGTTTTCGTCTTCCTGCCCAGCACTGCTGTAGGCCAGCACTGCTGTAGGCCAGCAAAAACATTTTCATGTTCTTTCTCGCCGTAGTTGCAATGGCGCAGGGATCAAATCGGGTGCCAAATCCGTAGGCTCGCTTATGCTTCCTTGCCTCTCAGTCCTATCATCACCCGAACTGCCCTCGCCACTGTCGTCTTCCACGTGCCCGCCGCTGTCATCGCTGCTTTCATTCTCTTCCTCATCAAATACAATTTGCCGCATAACATTCTTCTCAAAGAGGTCGATGACCATTCTACGGACGCCGAGCCTGTAGTGATTCCACTCCATCAAGCCCATCACCTTCTTGAAGAACTCTGCGCTCCTGAAAGCACTGGGCTTGCGTGATCTGAGCTTCTGTATCTCTGTAACGGCTTTCTTGTACAGAACCGTGTTTCCGAGGTCAACAATGAGCTCGAGGAGCCGTTCAGTAACGGCTGCGTCGTTGAGAAGTGGGGGCATTTCCGATAGCTCCAGTGGCGGACGCGCAGGACGAGCGGGAGGCTGTTCCTTGATGGTACGTTGGCTCTCTGGAAGAGTGATGGAGGTGATCGTTTCGTGTTTCCAAGGACTTAGCGAGAACAATTTGGACAAATTGGTGGGAATACAGAAGCCAAGCGAGGCTCCCATCAATGTCGTGTTCGCGTCCCAACCGTGCTCAGAGAGAATCTCAAGCCCATGTGTTGAGCGGGAAATCAAGCCCAAAACAAAGAATGCTGTTCCTCGGAGACTCATCACTTCATGCGTTTCCGCGATCTTCATAATCTGCTCGACCATATCGGTAGACTCCAAGAAAGGGGCACCGAGCTCCATCGATCCAACATTTCCGACAGCCCACAAGCAGCCCTTCACCTTGGTGATCAATTCAGGGTCCTCGGACTGCATGCCATGCTCTCGAATGGTGTTGGCGAATTCTTCAAAGTGGCCTTTGTCGCTCAGCAGCCTGCAACCCTCTTGTGTTCGAGTCAGCTCTCTGTAAAAGTGTGGCGGCACGTGGTTGTCATGGAATTCGGTCTCCGCTTCGTTCTCCTCGAATATGCTCATCCGATGGTTCTGGTCATCCGAATCCGAAAGAAGAAAGGCCCTCGCTAAACTAGCCTCAATGACGTTGACATAGGAATCGTTTCTGCCCAGGAACCAATCGTCCATTTCATTGCTGATATAATCCAGCCCGTCCAAGTAATGATATCCAATCGATGTGGATAGGAACCGCAACAAAAGTGGTGCACCGATCTCGCCAAGATGGTCTAGGGCGGGTCGGCATTCGACGATGTAAGCTAGGTAGGCCTTTCTGTTGCATGCCTTCTCAAGAATCTTGACGGCGGTAGAGCAAACCTCGATTTCCGGGTCGTATAACTGAGTCACGAGCAGTTGAATGGCCCATTTTGAATCGCTCACTTCGCCTTGGCCATTGATAGAAGGAACTCTCCGGAGGGTACATTTCCGGAGCGTGTTTGTGGCATGTATCCGAATTTCCTTAGTCCCAGCAGTGAGTGCCTTGGATAGCAAAATGCGATGATGACCTTGGAGGCTATAGTCGAAATTCGAGAGCAGAAGTTTGACAAGGTCAGGGCGCTGCGTTAGATCGTAGATGTGGTACATCATGTTGAACATCCTCCATCTTTCCAGCATGACAAGCCCTTTTGGGTCACTGGTCAAGACGCCAAGCATGGGGAAATAGCCAGCACAGAGCGTATCGGTTAATCTGTCCTTGGAAAACATAGGGTACTGGGCAGTAAGTCCGCTGGTCTGGGCTAGTGTTAATAAAGTGTTCTCAGTGTTTATCGACAGAGCTTACCGGATCGCATTGAGCCAAACATTCCGCGATCTGCCTTAGCAACTTGCTGTCCGCCAAAAATTTGACGCCCTCGGGAGACTGGAGCAGGGAGTGTATTAGGGCACACCCAGCCCTGACGTATTTTTGCGTGTTTCTAGTGTTCCTGATATCTGAGAATTTGTATTTGAACGGACGGTAGAAACTCATGATCCTTTTCATAAACTTGGAGGCCTTGATTGCCTCTTCGAGTCGCTTCCCGACCTGGAGGGGACCATCGATTACTTTCATAATGTTCTCCCAGTTCCACTTCGAGTAGTTGGAGCTGTTAAGCACGCCGGTATCAATGAGCAGTTGGCGGAACGAGGCATCATCGAATACCACCGCGGAACCAGCTTTACGTTGATCGTCGAGTAAGGCCAAGTCATTCATGCTGTCGCTGGAGGGTAGAATGCCAGCTAAGGAGTCTGTTGGAGCGCTTCTGTACAAGGTTCGATTGATACTGCTGATTTGGTAGACAATACCGGACGCGACGAACTGATCACTGCCACCGAACTTTGCCGCTGCCGAGAATAACTCCGGCAAGAGTTGTAGCTCTGCGCTCCACGATGGAGGAAGCAATCGGGCTGCCAGCTTTAGTGCCTCACCGATCAAGAGGGTTGTCTTGCGCTTCAACATTGTATCGTCCTCAGATCGTGCAACTTGCAAAAGGCATGGGACAAGTCCCGATCTGATGAGGATAGCTAGAATGAGCGCCGTGTAATGATCCACAAAATTCTGTTCTCCAGTCTCCTCTTCGAGATAACCCCTGTCCTTACTCTCAGCTTTCAGGCTAGTGACTCTTCCGTACGTTGTTAACCTGCGCCCTGCGAGGAACGAGACTGCCCAAGCGGGTGGCTTGATGCGCAATAGCGAGAAGAGCAGATCCAAGACTGTGTCTCGAAGGGCGGGATTTGGAAGAAGCATGCTCATAATGAGTGATCGAATGGACCGAAATTCGTACATGCAGAGAGTCATGAGGCCTGACCATGACCGCATAGCGATCGATATGGCCTTGCAGTTCTGCTTCAATATGGCTTCGCTGCCCGACAACTGGTCAGTGAAGGCATTGAAAACGACATCTAACCCGTACCCTGGCTGGATGTATTTCCGCCTCTGCGGCGTATCCAACAGGAATAGGAAAGCCGAAGCAAGACTCTCGGGGGCTTTGTACGTCCCCTCAGCGAGGGCCTCAGAGAGCGGCCCCAGACCACCCGACGCAAGCAGCAGACGAGGATCTCGCACCATGATCTCTGCAAGAGTTTCAATGCATATTGGCCGTAATCGATCAATGTTTTGTTCAGCAACTTGCGTTCCTGCAGGGCGGTCTTCCCCGAACTCTGCAACGGCTACAATGGTCCGCACGACGGCCCGTGAGATTTCCTTCACTCCACCCTTAACGTCAAGGAACGCTCGCACGAATTTCAGAGCTTGCTCGCGCTCCACGTCAGCCTTCCGATAGTTGTTTAATGATCTGATAATACTGTCAATATATAAACCTTTTTTAGTAGACTATCTAATGTTCAAAACATACCGTATTACCAAGTAGTCTGTGTTTAGGGCCCGAATCTTCTTGAGGGAGTTCTGATCAGATATCGCATATCTTGTCGCGCGATAGCCGGCCGCCACAACCTCCCGGCTTTCGCTCAACAGCATCATCTGCACACGTATTCCAAACACGGACCACACGAGGTCATACTTTAGCGTTGGATGCCGTTTGAACAAGTCGACGAGTAGATTTGCGCGGCACACATAATACTCTGGTACCATGCCTTCAACCTCGAGCGCCTGTAAAAGCTCGGCCAAAGCAAATGTTGGACTCTCGGTCGCCTCTTCCACATCTGAACCCACAGCTGATCGAACGCTGTGAGGGGAGCGTTGCAGTATCGTGTCCTGGTTTCGGTTCTTCCGGCTGGGTGTGCTTGGAGTCGCTATCTTGTTCTGCTGGGCATCCGAGATCATCTGTCGCAGCTCCTTGATGCGTAGATTGCTGGCGCTAAGTTCGGCCTCGACTCTCTGTCGCTGTTCCTTGGTCTGCTTCGCCTTTTTCAGATTGAGTGCCTCAAGCATGTTCTCGCTGCCCTCCTTGATCTTCATCTCCCTGTTTAGTTTGTCCCTCAGCACCGCAAGGGTATGTTCCACAGCAGACGTCTTGTCATCCTCGTCCAACTTGTCCATGAAAGAGTTGGGGTACGCGGACCCCACGTCCACTCTGCCCCCGATGCGGCTCGGCATCATCTGGCTGCGCAGATCAGAGCTGAAGCTCCCAGGCCCTACGCTGGGATTGAGGCTGCTTCCCCGAGGAGCGAACGACGAGACAGCCGAAGCTGCCAAGGCCCTCGCGGCCCCGCCATTGGGAGGCTGCAGCCCATCTCGATCGAAGCTCGTCCGTCCGATCGGCTGTGCGTACTCGTTCTGCTTTAAACTCGGTTGCGAGGGCTGGCTAGACGCGGTCAAGCCCTTCTGACTCGAAGATGAGCTAGCCAGCATGGCGATGGCGACCGGCCCACCGACGGGACTATGCCCTCTAATAGTCGTTATGCATTCGTATGTTGCTGGTACGGAGACGTGCGGCGTTTATGTCTTCCTTTTTTTTATGTTGTTCGACTGGCGCGGCTCGAGGCCGATTCGACTGGGGGCAGCTGTGTAGAATGGAGAAAAGCAAGATTCGCACAGCGAACGGTGGATTTGCGCGGCGGAGGAGAAAAAAAACAAGCCCGAAAGCCTAAGGTCAGTGGCAGCTGAAGACGGAGTTGCAAGGCGGTGGTGGTGCAGTTCGACGTTCGCAGATCGTGGGGGGATCAACAGAGTGTGAGATGGAGTGAGGCACAATTGCGGCAAAAATAATGAGTGACGGACGAAACCGTTAGACCGAGCGAATGTCCCCAAACAGTCACGATTCAGTGTCGACAGAAGATGCCATTGTTTGGATTTCGCGAAGATTTAATGACGCTTTGGATGAGCGGTCGTTGGAGCAAGGCGCCTTGGCTCCGCACTCATCAGCGCTACGCTACCATTACAGGGCTGCTGGGCCACTAAGCCGGATGATGGTAGCGCTGTCGACAGTGAGGGAGAGAGAGCCTGGGGGCGGGTGAGTGCTGTGGCACAGCGACACCTCCGCCATTTGCCCCACTAGTAGTAGTAGTAGTACTCGTATTAGATAAGTGTCCATGGATGTCTATGATTGTATTAGACGAATACATCTCTGGAGGCAAAGGTACATGCATTAGAGATATGACAGGTCAAACGCCAGATAGACTCCCCAGAATCATCTGTTCGTGCTGCAGAAACGAAACATGATCATATCTTCAACTAGCAAAGCATTGTGTATTGTGTGGCTGGTGACCGGTATCTATAAGCAGATGCAAGCTGATAGCGATATCGCCGCCATGTGAGACAACGCAATGAATAAGCATCTTCACTAATAAAACGTCCCGATCCAACATGATCTGATAATGGAGATTCTTCAAAGACTTATCAGTTCATCAGCACCCACGTTTCCCACTAGTTCACAGCAAATTCCTCCTCTGTAGTACTACTGTTAGTTATGACCTCTCAACTCTGTCAGAGTCGGGATCCACGCACGCATTGCAAAAGATGGCCCCATCAACAAACTCTCCGCGACGAACCAGCGCCCAGAACCAGCCCTAGACCGGTGTGCCGCGTCGCTGGGAATCGGCGGGCTCCGGACTCCAAAGCCTCCAACACCATCGCTTCATCGGCCGGGTGCCTGCTTGCCGGGGGGACTTGACGTGCTCCAAAGCTGGCCGCTATGTTGCAGATCCGGTGGGTTCGTGCTCCTTATGAGCCTCGTTTGCGAGGCCATCTCCGGGCGGAGGTGTTCGGTAGTGTGATCCGTAGGCTGGACTGCGTCGTATATATGGGAGAATGATCCTCGCTCTCTGCTGGCGAACGTCTTACATCACATCCTATCTATCATCGCCATCCATTCAGTACGGAAAGCTATTCAGACTAGATTAGTAGCGGAGCGATTGAGTTTCCAACTGCGGCTGCCTATCTACTTCTACCTCTACTTCTGCTTCTACTTATATATATTCGCTGTTTGTCTGACGCCCATCCTCTCACTTCACCCATCACAACCATGGCCTTCGTCTCATCCGCCCGCTATGGCAAGGACAATGTCCGCGTCCTCAAGACGGACCGTGACGCCACTACCGGCGTCCACACTGTCACCGAAATGACAGTGAGCTGTCTCCTCGAGGGCGACATCACAACCTCCTACACAAAAGGCGACAACAGCGTCGTCGTCGCCACCGACTCCATCAAAAACACAATCTACATCACGGCCAAGCAAAACCCCGTGAACCCCCCTGAGCTCTACGCCGCCATCCTGGGGAGCCACTTCATCGAAACGTACAGCCACATCCACGCCGCCAACGTCAAGGTCATCACCCACCGCTGGACGCGCGTGGAGATCGACGGCAAGCCGCATCCGTACAGCTTCTTGCGCGACGGCGAGGAGACGCGCAACGTCGAGGCGCGGGTGACGCGCAAGGAGGGCATTGCGCTGACCAGCTCCATCGTCGGCCTGACGGTGCTGAAGAGCACGGGGTCGGCGTTCCATGGCTTTGTGCGCGATGAATACACCACCCTGGGGGAGACGTGGGACCGCATCTTGTCTACGGATGTCGATGCCAGCTGGAAGTGGAAGACGTTTGCCGACGTCAAGGCTGTCCAGGAGGCGGCGTCCAAGTTTAACCAGGCGTGGACCGAGGCGCGCAACATCACCCTCAAGACGTTTGCTGAGGATGAGAGCGCCAGCGTGCAGAACACCATGTACAAGATGTGCGAGCAGATCCTGGCCGTCGTGCCTGAGACAGAGACCGTTGGCTACTCACTCCCCAACAAGCACTATTTCGAGCTCGGTAAGCATCCCTTAATCCTCGAAATACCCATTTATAAAAGAAGAAATAACTAACTTTCATAATATCAGACCTGAGCTGGCACAAGGGTCTGAAAAACACCGGCAAGGACGCCGAGGTTTATGTCCCTCAAACCAGCCCCAATGGGCTCATCAAGTGCGAAGTCGCTCGCGGCACATCGCCAGAGCGAGGCTCGCGCCTGTAAACCATGTTTTCTTTTTGTCCTCGGGGCTTGGGTTCAGGATATGGCATGAGCAACGGCTGGAACTTTGGTTAGACAACATGTCTTTGTCATGACATTCTTACGTAGCGTTTGGATAAATTCAACTCAATTGGGTAAATCAATCATATGCTTGGGTATAAGCCCCTTCATGTAGCTTCCTGTCATTTGCTGTCTGTAGGTTGAAATGTGTTCCCTTTAGTAAGTCAAGACCGTCTTTCCCATATGCTTCATGAAAGGTCATGACACCCAATATATAGTACAAATAGCACAAGAATTCTACCAAATCATTGCATCCATCCCGTCATCTCCCTCATAACCTATCCTTGTCTGTATCCCGTATCGCCTCAACCGCCTTCTCCCATCCCTCCTTGCCAACAACCACGCCCCCAAACCGGATCAAGTTCTGCTTGTACGGATGCGCCTCCCCTTCAAAGGCCTTCAACCTCGCCAGCCTCTTATCCCTCAACCTGTTCTTCGGCAACATCCCGCTAACCGCCTTCCGCAAGACCTCTGAACCACCATGCTTCTCCATCAGCACATCCATCGTCACGGCTTTCAAGCTACCGGGCCGGGTTGTGTGTCGGTAGTATGTCTTCTGCCACTTCTTCCGCCCTGTAGTGTGCAGCGCCGCGCAGTTGGTCACGACGACGTAGTCGCCGCAGTCGCTTGACGGGTCGAATGTGGGTTTGTGCTTGCCCATGAGCAGCACGGCAATCCGGGATGCTAGACGGCCCAGCGAAGGGGGTGTGACATCCGGCTTGGTGGAGAGAGTTGGGTGAAGGGCGGAGGCGGAGACGGAATGCCATACTCGAGAGTAGGCGAGTTTTGTCTGAAGAATAGTTAGAAGGACTGTCATGAAAGAATTCTGGGGATAGGAGACCTACTAAGCCGAGTGTTTGGGACATCTTGACAGTCTGTGAGGACTCAATGACTCATCCGCTAGATGTCAAGACTGAAAGAGTCGGTACAAATGCGCCGAATGTGGCAGAGACGTCACCGTTGGGGCTTCACCAAAAGCTCAACTGCCATCACGACCATCAAAACCCAAGTTTGCAGATCCAATTGCGGCTTCCTAGTCGCTGACTCAGCATTCTGCAAGTCACATGATATTGGACAATAGCGAACTCGGGCCGCCTTTGCCCCACATTCCGGAGACCGCGAAATCCGGACGTGCCTCTCATCACATCCAAAAATGGATTTCAAAGCAGCTTCAAATCTCATAAATAAATGTCGCTCAAGGGCATTGCAACTCCCAAGGTCTTGACTGCTTCGTTGAGTTTACTGGCTGGCTATTCTGCATATCGCTATAAAGCCTCTCGCCAGGTTTCCCAAGAAACACCAGCATCTTTGACAGGTACATTTGCTACCCCTCCGCAGCAGGTCATTTACACGCACCCCCACGCTGGATGCTGATGATTTAATGACAAGGCAACATGACTGTCAGCCACAGTTTTCAGGTAGGCTTCTTTGTTTTGGCCAGAGAAGGAATTCAGAAACAAGAGAAAGAGAACAAAAGGACAGAATAATTTCATGCGTTTCAGAGAGGAGGACTGATGAAACACCGAGTAAACAGACCCTCTTTGCGGTTCCGTTGTCCTGTGACGGCTGTGTCAAAGCCGTTTCAGACTCCCTCTACAAACTCGGAGGCGTCACCAAAGTTGATGGCAACCTGAAGGACCAACTGATAGCGGTGGAAGGCTCCGGTGAGTGTGGCTAGTTAGGGGAGGGGGGCTGTGATTCAGAAACATTGCTGTTTCTTTGTGCTCAAGGCTAACGTATCGGGCCATATCGCCGCAGTCGCGCCATCTGCTATCGTTGAAGCTATTCAGGCAACAGGGAGGGATGCGATCCTCCGCGGGTCCGGCGGCTCAAACAGTACGTTTCAGGAATCCAAGCCTTTCCAAGGAATCGTCATCTCGGGATGCCCTTCTTTTGATCTGATGATCTAGTGAGCTGAGAATGGGACGAGATATTGACTTGAGAGTGGGCTGAAATGAGAGACATGGGCTGACACGGGCAACCACTCAGGCGCTGCCGTGAGCATTCTTGAGACGTTCGCGGACCAGCAACAAGAAAGCCAACCCGATGATGAGCCCAGCCGCGAAGTAAGAGGCCTGGCTCGGATGGTACAAGTCAGTCCCGAGCGCACATTGGTAGACCTAACTCTCCGAGGCGTCGCACCGGGCACGTATCGGGCAACAATCCGAGAATACGGAGATCTCAAGTACGGTGCGGCTTCAACCGGCCCTGTCTGGACAGGCGGAAATCAGCAGCAACCAAAGGGCTCGCTCGGGGTAATAGAAGTGTCAGAAGATGGACGGGGCGTGGCCTTTGTGGACCACGGTTTTCAGATCTGGGAGGTCATTGGCCATGCCATGGTTCTTACGAGACAAGATGAAAGCATCGGCGGGCCGCTGAAAAACGATGACAATACTGTTGTTGGTGTTATTGCAAGGAGTGCGGGTATGTGGGATAATGATAAGACGGTATGTTCATGCACGGGTAAGACTCTCTGGGAGGAGAGGAAGGATGAAGTTGAGAAGGGTATGTTGTGATAGCATCCGACTCTCTACCCTTCTCATGAAATGATATGAAACGATATGAAATGAACGGGCAAAACAAGCCCCAGTTACCAAACGTCATGTCCTCCTCCTTTTTACTTTTTATTTTTCTTGTTTATTTTCCAAGCTTGTTAAACTTGCTGCGTCTCGGAGAATCTCTCGTGGCTTTCATGTCACGGAGATTTGACAATCGAGCCTTTATGCCTCCATGTTTGTAGACAACACATGGTGTTTCGGGGACTTTAAAACAACCCTAATGGACTTGTGTAGCAGACGTAGGGCTAGGGATAGATGATAGAGGGGAAACGTGAAAAGTCAAAACTTTCACGGCGTTGTTTCTCCAGCAGAGGCTGACACATGGTCGGCTCCGAGACTTTCTCGGTGCTACCATCTAGGGTCTATTCGGTACAGTAGTACGGAGTACTTTGTATCGATCAAACGTAATACAGCAACATCTCGCTTTCCATCTGATCCTGCCAGGAGCTAGTAAAAGCCATAATGAAGGACCGTTCCGTGGAAGAGCCGCAAAGGAGTGTTGCCTTGGCAAGAGGGTCTTGAAATATCAGAATTACGGGACGAATGCTCAACTAAGGGGGATCAAGCAGGTCTCATCTGGCTTGCATATGATGGCTTATGCGTATTTGGCAGTTGCAGGTAACGGCTTGCGTAACACGGGATGCCAAGATATTTGGCTCGTTCTGTGCATGAGAGATCAGATGAGAGCGCTGATGAATGTAGTGATGCCATCAAGAAAATAGAAATCATGTCTATGCAATAGACAGACTTGGAAGCCTGATTCTCGGCAGATATCGGACGATCAGACCCGATAGTGACACCAGCATGAGACCGCGTCGAATGTTCCATGCTGGTCAGGCGATGTGATGCATACGCGCAACCCTCCACACCTGCAGGTGCTATAGGATTCCAACAAACCTCATCAGGGCGGACGATCGAGTGATTCTGCATAGCGTTGAGCTAACGAGGAGACCAAGTATGATGACGTCGCTGTGCCTTTCTAGTTAGCAGGCCCACGATGAAGAATTCATTCATCCATGGGTCCAAATCTCGGCTGGAGAGAGATGTAAAGCCTCGGCGCGTCGAGGATGGATACAAGTGGTGAGAATGTGGGGATGGAGTTGTCGAGTATCTGAGGGCTCCATTAAGTCCATCTGAGTGACAGTTCGATTCGCCCACTTCAAGCGTCCACTGGCCTATTGGGAAAGCTAATAAGCTGAGAGGCAACTGGTATTTCAGCTCCAAGACCGGCGGACCTGTGATGAAAGTCAACCAACTTGCATAAGGGCGATGGTGAGGTTATCCTCGACGTGCTTCTATACTTAGATTCATCCAGGCGCCGTCGCAAGGGAAAGTGATGTCGACGGCTCTTTTCCCCTGCAGGACGAGAGCCCACGAAGCATGGCCATTGGTGGTGATGGCCTTGAAGCCATGGGACCCTGTCCATCTACTATCCAGAACGAGGCACCAAGACCGAGTTTTTATCCACTCGTTGCTGCTCAGGATCCTAGCGGTGAAGCTCATCATCCATCTCCTGATGCTCGGGTCCCAGGAGGAGCGGTTAAAAATAGTTCCTGGGAATGAACGACGACACCATCATCTTCACCATCCAGCCGGTCTCCCATGATGCCCATCCAATCCGCTCTCGGGAGGGATGAGCTAAGGGCATTAGCCTGCAGTTTGCACATCAACCAACACTTTCCACGGCGCTTAATAGCACGGGAGAGGCTCCACACGCACACATCATGTCGTAGGTGCCCAAAGGGCTGGGCCTCGGGTGGTTGGTTGGTGGTGCTGGTTAGCGTTGAGCATGGATCATGGAAGTTCTGGATTCTGGGTTGTTGGAGCTGGTTTTCGCTTCAGGGGCAGCCAAAAAGGTACGCGCCGTCGCCACATGCAAGAATTTCCCCTAGAGGCGCCTGTGGCCAATCAGTGGGCCGCCCCAAACCGCTGATTCCGGGCACTGTAACGTTCTGTGTCCCAGAATAGTAGCATAGCAGTACAGCGCACGTTCGCCAAGCTGGGCCCCCTGAAAAGTTCCATGCAAGTGCTGTGTTGTACAGCAGACAAAGAGACGTACTCGTAAACGTCAGGGAACAAGAGCATCGCATAGATAGATAGAGATAGGATGATGCGGCAAGAGTTGTGCTGAAAGAGATGAGCTTCCAAGGGCATCATTTTCTGCCAAGAACAAAAAGAGCATGTTTTTTTGTTGTTGCTTCTCTTGTTCTGATAGGGGCTTCTGATGGTTTTGGGGCACGTGGCTGGAACAATGAGGTCATCCACCAACGTTCAATGGCCCAAAGGGATTATGGTCCAGAGTGCCCAGAGTCTTGGGCTGCATGTCTACGGGTCCTTTCTACTCGTAGGCTTTCCTCGGGCAAAAAAATTGAACCCTGATTTGGTGACTGCTTCCAACAAGTTTCACCCATTCACACACACACGCACAATATTACAACGCGGCACGGAAACAACGAATATCCCGTCGATTATACGAGCAGCATGGCATTATGGATCAGGTAGTAGTCAGTACTACCCTGACTTGGCTCTGGATTCTCTACGAGTGGGGTATGAGTAATATTATGGAGTAGTACTACGAAGTAATACCCGTACTCGTACGCTCTCGTTAAAGGGCCAAAAAGGCAAACGCACCCCAGAGCCCCAGAATCCAAAGAAAAGACGGCCCAACAGCAAAGGCCACGCGACGGCGCAAGCCACAGCCCACCATCGGCCTGCGACATTGGTGGCCAGACCCGCGCCCCCTGGCTCTGGTTCTGGCTCTGGTTCGGCTGGTTCTGGTTCTGGTTCCACGACGGCAGCGACGCATCTCAGGTCACATCCTGACAAGTTTTGCAGGCAAACCAAGGGGACTGGGGAGTGGTTTGCTCTGTAAGACTACTCCGTACACCCCGTATCGACTCCGTATCCGGACCCCCAATCCCCCCTGATTCCCTTCTTGGCCCCAGCCTGCTTCGTCTGCTTCATCTGCTTCGTCTGCTGGTTTCTCTCGGCGTTTGGAGTCGAGGCGACGCTGGCAGACTGTGGCAGACTGCGGCAGCCAAGCCTGTGATTTCAATGTTCCATGTCCCAAAAACCACGATGCTACACCCCCAGAACAAGGGCCGGCCCCGATTCTTCCTGTCCTTACTACTAATACCTAATACTACATAGTACCTACTAGTAGCACTGCAAGCCACGGCTTTTACCCCCCCTCCCTGTCTCTTTTATCCACTCGCTGGTTAATTTTGCGTGCTTTGCTTCCCAGCCAGATGCACGCCGCTCAACCCGTCACCTTGGCTCGTCGATAGCGCCCGGCAGCCCGTATTGTATTGTCCGCTCACAAGTTTTGCAACACACGCAACTGCAACCTGCTCTTTATCACATTTTGATGCCTTCACGCTTCGCTATTCGGGATCTCATCACACTGAGACTAAAATTAATATTCGGCCGGCCGGATTGTATATGACGCAAAAAAGAGGAGAAGGTACGGTACCTTGCTGGGAACGACAAAGAGCCAGGCGATATTATTTTACGAGTAATCAGCACTACTACCCCATTGTGCTCCGAACTTACTCGTAATCGCCCGCGGATTCTTATCGACATCTTCTCAGAGCTACGCGAGTAATAGTTTCTTACTATTGGAAAGGAGGGAAACGAAACGGTCATCATCAGCCGGTTAAAATAGCCAACGGGCCGAGAGATCCCATCACTCCAGTTGTCGTCGTTGATTCTGGAATCGACAAGTGACAAAACCACAGCTACCACCACTGCTATCAAGGATTGATATTATCACGGGATCGATCGCCTGTTGTTTACGCTACGGCTCGCCAAGACGCACCGTCCACCATACTCGCGGGTCTCTCTTTTTTGGCCTGTGAACCAAGACCACCACCAACCAGCCTTGGTTTATTAGTATTATTATTCCCAGCCCAACCGAGAGCGGGGGAACCGACGTCCTGGTACCCGAAGGACAGTCAACGACGTTGCTTTCACGAGACAGTTGGGCCATCGTCCACTGTAATTAATATTCTCATATTATTCCAAGTGCCGAGTCCCAACCGCAGACCGCGTTCGCATAATATCTGCCAATCCCTCGGATCCCTTTGGGTCAACGCGCCTGCGGCAAGCTGTTCTTGACCAGTTCGCTGTTCGGCTCGTGACCTTGTGCAAAGACAGAAGCCATGTCATTAAAACAGGTGAGTGCCAATCAACATCATGGCCTTGCTGGCTCGGCTCGGCTCGGCTCGTTTCGTCTCATGTTGAGGAATCGCGTGCGCTGACATGGCTCGATCGAACAGGAAATAGAAACCTGGGTGGCCGCCCTGGCCCGCTACGACAACAATGAGTTCGACGAAGCGCTCGGCGAGTTCGACAAAATCGCCGACACAAGCAAGATTCTCTTCAACATTGGTGTCATCCATGCTACGCTGGGCGAGCATGAGAAAGCCGTGCGTCTCTCCCCCACGCTTGATGCCCCTCCAAATCGCCGCCCCTCATGTCCATGGATGATGACGAGATCCTGTTCCTAACCCGCATTTTGTTCTTTCGTGTAGGTTGAGTGCTATCAGCGAGCTATCCGACTCGACCAATACCTCGCCGTCGCCTACTTCCAGCAGGGCGTGTCGAACTTCCTGCTCGGCGACTTCGAAGAGGCCCTAGCCAACTTCAACGATACCCTGCTGTATCTGCGAGGCAACACCATGATCGACTACGCTCAATTGGGCCTCCTCTTCAAGCTGTACTCTTGTGAGGTTCTGTTCAACCGAGGCTTGTGCTACATATATCTGCAGCAAAAAGATGCGGGTATGCAGGACCTGTCGTACGCCGCGAAGGAGAAGGTGGTGGAGGATCACAGCGTAATCGACGAAGCTATACGGGAAGAGGCCGAGGTCAGCACTACCGCACATTGCTTTTTTTTGTCGGGGGTTATAAACTTACACTTTACAGGGCTATACTGTCTTCTCAATACCTGTCGGCGTCGTATATCGGCCGAATGAAGCCAAGGTTCGCAACCTCAAGACCAAGGACTATCTCGGCAAGGCACGACTGGTGGCTGCCTCGGATCGGTCAAACGCATTCACCGGCTTTGCTGGTGCGGAGAAGATCAGCGTAAGTCGCACATCATTAGCTAACTCTCCCTCTTGCTCACTCAGTCGCAGGTCAAGACAGAAGCCAAGGACGACCGGCCAACCGAGGCTGTTTCATTCGCAGCCAGCAACCTCGTCAAGCCCGGTATTCAGTCCCGGAGACAACAGTCCGAGCCACCGACCAGCCGCAACGTCTTTCCTCCCACACCTCCCCCCGAGAACGACCGTCCTAGTCGTGGTGCCTCCGTCCGAAGCAGCTCATCAAAACCAAACCTCACAAAACTTAGCATTCAGACACAAGAGGCAAACCGTAAATATGAGAAGACAATCTCTCCACAAGAGCGGGCGAGGCCAACGCGATCGGCTTCTGCTGCAGTACCACTATCGAGGGGATATTCTCAGAGGGAACCGACAAGGAGACCGACTAGGACAATCGAGGAGGAAGATACATATGACGGCGAGGTGTATGACATGTACGAAGGGCAACGGGGAGGCAAACAAGGGCGATCGAGACAGCAACCGCGGTACATCGAAGAGGAGGAGGAGGCCTCCGATTATGATGAAGGGTCCTTCGATGAGGACGAGTTTGAGATAGTATCCAACGTCCGCCGTGGTCCCGGATCCGTATCTCGACCGGTCCGCGCGGCATCAAGGCGGGTGGAAATGCGCAAGATCCGTGTCAAGGTTCATGCCGAGGACGTGAGGTACATCATGATCAGCGTCGATACCGAGTTCCCAGACTTTGTGGATCGCATTCGAGAGAAATTCGGCATGCGACGGCGCTTCAAGATCAAGATGAAGGATGAGGATGTACCGGACGATATGATCACCATGGGCGACCAAGACGATTTGGATGTGGCTATCCAGAGCGCCAGGAGCAATGCGAAAAGACAGAGACTGGATGTTGGCAGGATGGAGGTAAGTTTTATCATCTAGCATTTTTCCCTTTCCAGGGCTTCCCCTCTCCATTGGCATGCGGGTTGTTAGGACGGTCTCCGAATTTGGCCATGCTAACAACGCCTCTTCTAGATTTGGGTTGTCGAAGTTTAGACGGCTTAGCAACGCATTATTATACCCCTATCTGCGTTTTTTTTATTTATCGATTATAACTCCGATTACGACATAATGACACTGCAGTTTATTGTCTCTCTGACATCTCGGAAACCTTCATCCGGCAGCGAGTTTAGAGCCATTGCGGGCACCTCTCGGAACGATAATGGCGCCTTGTGGCCTTTGTTCCTCCAAATTCTGTCTCGTATTTACTTGTCGTTTTTATCCCTCTCTGGATTATCACAAAGACATATTATTGGCATTTTACGGAGCGGGCGACCCAATGTGGGAAAGACATACGGCCCGTAACCTCTCGGGAGGGCTGTGTTGAATAGTGCCGGGTCATTTCCATATTGTATTCCTTGTTTCGTTTTCTCTGTTTTTTGTTATTCCTTGTTATGAATGAGCTCTGTCGATCTGAGAGAGTTGGTTTTTTTCACATGGGTAAAGGGATCTATTATAGAGAGCAGGTTCTTTCTCCTGTGTGGTATAGTAACATAGCGTATAGTTTAGCTCAGGGCTACTAACGGTGGATTGAATATACCATTTTATGTGGATTTTGTTTTGTCTGTGCACTTTCTTTGTTGGAGTTGTTTAGATGAATGTTGCAGTGCGGCTAACTCCCGAGTGTATGATCATGTTTAGCGATGAGCATATGTTGGCTGTTTTTTTTTAGCAGAATCAACAAACTATTCAGACTGTCTAGTCTTGCTTTATCTTAGCAAAAGTGTGGAATCGAATTACTAGTTCTGATACTGATAAGATTTTTCAACCGAGATGAGAGGGCGTGGTGCTTATAGGCACTGATGAAGTCGTAGATGAAGCATATTGAGAGAATACACTCATTCTATTCATACTCATTCACTCTTTGTAATGTACATATCATACCATACCGTAACCAAATGCCTATGGAAATAAACATCAGGTCTTTGCCTACGCAGATAATGCAACTAATCGTACACTCCGACTGAGAAGAGAGTTCCCGTCACAACGCCCCGTAGTCATGGTGGTGTAGGATATATTCTTAGCATTGACACCGTCCACCAGATCCTTTAATGCCTATGGTAGCTTGACTACCGCCAAATTATCCTTCGGCTGTTGGATCCTCACGCAGTCCTCTCGGTTATTTGTTGATCTCCCTCCTTTACGGAATACTGCAACGCCGTATCAGCACTGTCGTTCTTATGTCGCCCATCACTACACTGGTGCTCGTTTTGTGCATCAAAGCACACTTTTCAGCCATTGAGAATGCTTCTCACGACGCCAATACGGTGCTTCCACTCATCTCTCCCCAGAAGCATGAACATCTTGGAGCTGCTTTGAGAAACGACGTTCTGGCCACCAGCGCCAACCAGTCGCACCACGTTGTGTATCGTAAGCTGGTCCACACCCTGAGGCCCCAGCTTGGAGTGCAGGTTATGCATCACCTTGCTCCCATCACCCCAATCATCCCCGTGGACAACTGCTTCTTCAAGAGCGTCCAAGATCCGTTCATCTGGTCCGTATGCTTCGAGAGAAGTTTTGTATTTTTCGGTGGGGACACGCCAGAATAAATAAGGGTGTTGGAGGATAAGGCTGGTTGGACTCTGGAAGCCAGTTTGCTGAGAGGCCAAGACTTTATACACGTATCCAGCCTTTGAAACTTCATCAGCCAACGCGGGAACCGGTTTTAGCGGGTTCCGCCAAAGGTCGCCTGCCAGCTCTCGGTCTCCAAGGCCGTTTGTGATGGCTTCAATTTCGCGCAACATGGGCTGTGTTAGATGTTGGTCGATGAGTTCCGCTTCCTTTTCTGCTAGTTGTGGGATTATTTTCCCTAGCAAAGAATCGCGATATTTGACATTGAAGTGATCGAGCTTTGCCAGATTGAGCTTGATGCCTCCCCTGGTGAACTTGAACGTCAACTATGCCACGTCAGTCCCGCAACCAACCATCAGGAGAACAGGATACCGTACAGCATTGGATATATCATCAATGGTGCGAGGAGGTTGTACATCAGGCTTGAATGATGAACCGAGATTGGCTAGCCAGGCCAGCAATGCCATTGGGAAGATGCCGCCGTTCCTATATTTGGACATGTTGACGCTTTCATTTCGCTTACTGAGTTTGCTGCCATCCGTGTCGACTAAAAGGCCGAGGTGTGCAAAGGTTGGCGGCTGCCAACCAAACGCCTCGTAAAGTGCAATGTGCTTTGGGGTGGAGATGAGCCATTCCTGTGGAAATCAGTAACTGCTATTATACTTTGTCCGAGTGCACTCACCTCGCCACGGATGACATGTGTAATCTTCATTAAATGATCGTCAACAACGTTTGCTAGGTGGTATGTTGGGAACCCGTCTGTTTTCATGAGGATGAAGTCCTCTTCCAGGTCCTTCTTCTGAAATGGCCCGTAGATGGCATCACGGAGCTTGGGCCGTCCAAACGCCTCACCCTTGAAGCGTACCACATGGGCTTCGCCGTCGCCGGCACGATGATTGGACTCGGACGCATCAATGGAGCGACAAGTCCCTGGGTAAAGCGTGGGCTTGCCAGCTTCGTGAAGTTCACGTTTCTGAGACTCTAATTGTTCAGAACTGCAGAAGCAGCGGTAGGCATGGCCCTTATCGAGCAACTTCTGAACATGTTCCTTGTAAATAGGCAAACGTTCAGACTGCCGTGAAATCAGCCCGAGTCCAAGTTTGGTTGATCAAACGCCAGAGCTCCTACCTGTCTATAAGGTCCATACGGTCCGCTTTTGTCAGGGCCTTCATCCCATGACAGTCCAGCCCATTCAAGGTCATTGAGAAGGCGCTCTTCAGCATCCTTGACAAGACGACTCTATGGCATATTCAGCATTACTTTCTTTGCGATGTTGAAGTACACCATGACATACTTGGTCCGTATCCTCTATACGAAGAATAAAAGCACCTCCCTTGGATGCGGTCACAGCTAGCTTATTGAACAACGCCGTGCGAAGGGATCCAAGGTGGAGGTATCCTGTTGGTGACGGAGCAAACCGAGCTCGTATGGGAAGATCTGCGCTCTGGCCTAGGATTGTGCGAGGAGCAATCTCGGCAGAGGCTTCATTCGTTTGCTTCTTAGTTTTGTTCCTCAATGCCTTAAGTCCTGAAGCGGTCCCAAGTTTTCTAGCTGGCCGTTGAGAATTATTCTCCCCAAGATCTTTTGTGTTGAGTTGCTGGGGGTCAGGCCGGACGCCTTGTGATGACACTGAGGATGATATCGCAAAATTCCGGCTCCAGTTAGGGACTGAGGGCCTACATATTGAACAGGTTCTTGGCCTTGTTAATCTCGAACGACGGATAAGTAAAGACATTATAAAAAGTCAAAGCGCCGCACGTCGGCCCTCATATTCATATTGACATAGAATTGTTCGAGATATTTGATACTGGGAAGTACAGGTGAATTTTTGAGGCGTCGTTCAGTAACGCCACATGTGGCGCATACGGGAGGGCTGATAAGATAACGCCTATCTATAGGATGTCCATCTGAGGGTGAGGAAAAGCAGGCGAATGTATCGTGCTCAAGGATAAATCCAATTTGGTTGATGAGCAATGAATTATTTTGCACGTAGTGAGTATTCATTATTTACAGGGAAGAGAGCCACCAATGCCACAAAGTACGCTCGTTATGCATGTAGCCTTGAGAGGTGTGTTTGCTCTCAAACAAACTGCATTGCGCTATGGCGCAAACGCGGCGACTTTAACTTGCGCATGTGAAATGCCTAGCAGACGGCCTTGCGAGGAACAACCCCCAAACCTTGCCTTCTCATAAATACATCAGTTCCTGGTGCATGTAAAAGCTCGAGATCCAACAAAACGAAGATTTCTTTGCCTCCCCTGACTTTACCGCCTTGAGCTCCCTATTCTGCCAACCAGAGCCACTGTAAAGTCGCTGATTAGTAGCGACCCCGCGCTCCGCCAAAAGATTTTCCCAGCCTTTGACTGATCGGCCAGGGCGAGCCAAGAACCTGCATAAAACATTAAAAAACAACCATTCAGCCCCTACAATGGCTGCTGAAGGGGAAACAGACCTCTACGGTGCGCAAAAATATCTGTCTTGGGGGGATCACCGTCTAATCTAGCTGGTCAACAGAGATTCTTGGAATCAAAAGAAATGCGACGCCAGACCAGGTCAAGAAGGCCTATCGCAAGGTTCGCACTGAGCAAACACACAGGCGCACAGCGCCCTATCAACTCTGACTGTATTAACCCTGACCTGAAATACATAGGCTGCGTTGAGATTCCATCCCGACAAGGTCCCCGAGGATCAGCGCGAAGAGTCAGAGGTCAAGTTCAAGGAGGCCAGCAGAGCCTACGAGATCCTCAGCGATGATGATAAACGCCATCTCTACGATACCCACGGCATGGCCGCCTTCGACGGCTCCCGGGGCCCTGGCGGTCCCGAGGTCGATCTAAACGACATCCTGTCCCAAATGTTCGGTTTCAACATGGGCGGCGGACCCGGCGGTATGCCTGGCGGTATGCCTGGGGCGAACCGGCCCAGGAAAGGACCCGACGAGGAACAGGAGTACAAGGTCACACTCGAAGAATTATACAAGGGCAAGACGGTCAAGTTCTCCGCGAACAAGCAGGTCATCTGCAGCCTGTGCAAGGGCAGCGGCGGCAAGGAGAAAGCGAAGCCAGCAACGTGCGACCGGTGCAAGGGCAACGGCATGTTCGAGGCGATTCGGCAGATTGGACCGGGCATGATGCGGCGCGAGACAGTCTTGTGCGATCACTGCTCCGGATCCGGAAAGTTTTACAAGGAAAAGGATCGATGCAAGAAGTGCAAGGGCAAGCGGACGACGCAGGAGAAGAAGGTGCTGGAGATTTACATCCCACGCGGATCCATGCAAGGCGAGCGGATCGTATTGGAGGGTGAGGCTGATCAATACCCCGATCAAATACCGGGTGATATTGTGTTCACGCTGGTGGAGGAGAATCACGATGTGTTTTCTCGACTTGGCAATGACCTGTCTGCGGAGCTAACTGTTTCGTTGAGCGAGGCCCTGACTGGGTTCAACCGTGCCGTGCTGAAGCACCTCGACGGCCGCGGCATATCTCTTGACCGGCCAAGAGGCAAGATCCTGCGGTCGGGCGACTGCCTGAAGATCCCAGGAGAGGGTATGCCCATCAAGCGGGGCGAGGCCAACGGTGATCTCTACTTGTTGGTCAAGGTTGAGTTCCCCGAGGATGACTGGCTGGAGGACGAGGCGTCGTACGATGCTTTGGCCAAGATGCTGCCGCCCCCCCTGCCAGCTGTGGAGGCAGAGGAGATTGACGAGGTTGAGTATGAGGACGGAGATATTGAGGAGGTGAGTTGCCATGAGATGCCATTTTGACAGTGTCATGCTAACTTGAACTAGATGGGTGAGGACCAAGGAGATCCCAGATTCGCCAGCGAGTGGGAGGACGAGGAGGCGGGCGACGGACAGGCCCAATGCCACACGCAGTGAGCATGGGCATTCGGAACCGCCATGCTGGGACGCTTTTTTGTTGAAATAGAACTAAAACTTACACACGATGAGGCTCAGGGAAGGGGTAAGGGAATTGGGACACGCAAGTCTGGGTTTATGACACTGATGATGAACACGTATCTGGAATAGACGGTAATGCTACTATCTATGCAGAGAGGGCGTGAAACGCGATGGGATAATATTTGAAGCTTGCGAACCGTAGGCGCGATCGCACCTTGTTAGCTGTTCTTAGCAGTTCTATGCTTTTTTATTAACATAACCATCTAGCTATCATGCAATCTCCCCTTTCTGTAACTGCATAGGTTAAAGTCCCATTCCCTTCGTAGGTGTATTGGCAGGAATAAGTTATAAGCCAGAGCTGAGGTTGTCACTAACCTTGCAGCCCCACCAAAGGGACATAACTCCTCCAACGTCATCGCCTCAACACACTCAAACCTCCCAACTCCCATCCCACCACTCCTCTCTCATACAACTCCCTAAATAAACCACCCGCCATGTCCCGCAAAGGCGTTGGCATCGGCGCCTTCGACCGCTCGCGCATCACATCCGCGCAATTCGCCTCCCACGGCTCCTCCCTCCGCGCCACCAACGCCCAGGCCCTCGAAACCCAGCTCTCCGTCTTCCGCTCCGTCCTCCAGCAGTTCGCGCAAACACATGCAAAAGACATCCGCTCCGATCCGTCCTTCAGAGCGCAGTTCGCGCGCATGTGCACCGCCATCGGGGTCGATCCGCTCGCCAGCTCTTCGAACAGCGGGGGAGGAGGAGGAGGAGGGGGGGCAGGGAACTCGGTGTGGGCGCAGTTACTGGGCAAGACAGTCAATGATTTTTACTTTGAGCTCGCGGTGCGGATTGTCGAAGTCTGCGGCGCGACGAGGGGTGAGAACGGCGGGTTGATAGGGCTCAAGGAGCTCCGCGATCGAGTCTCCCAGGGGCGGATGGAAGGCTCGGGCGAAATCAGCGAGGACGACGTGCGGCGCGCGGTGGAGACGCTGAAGCCGCTGGGGGGAAGCTATGGCATCGTGACGGTGGGGAGGAAGGAGTATGTGCGTAGCGTGCCGCGGGAGCTGAGCAATGACCAGGCGGCGGTGGTGGAGGCGGCGCAGGTGCTGGGGTATGTGAGCGTGGGGATGTTGAGGGACAATCTGGGGTGGGAGGGGGCGAGGTGTAAGACGGTGATTGAGGATCTGGTGGCGGGGGGAATGTTGTGGGTGGACAAGCAGACGGGTGGTGAGTGGGAGTATTGGAGTCCTGGGTTTATGGTCGATACCGAGGGGAATGAGGTTGAGGGAGTATGAGAGAGAGAGGGTTCGATCCCAGCGAGGACAGAAGAACCAGACACCACGGTTGAGCTTGGACAGGGCCACAGGAGAAGAACGACTGAACCCACGAGTCGCTCGAGTCTACAACCAGACTTCATGATTAGCACATCGTCGACGGAACGATAACTGGAGCCTTGGCCGTTCAACGCCCCCTGAGCTCTGGGACCACCACGTCAAAACCCCAGGGTTCACAATCCGGGCAAAAAAGCAACAACAACAGCACCCCAAGAACAGCCCGCCACATGAAAGCTTGTTACACAAACCAGGAGGCTGCAAGTTCCCGCACATACACATCAAAGCAGTACTTCGTATTTAGACAGCACATAGTCTCAACTGGCTCAATCTACATTGATATAGAAACAGGAACAGGCACAAAAAAAGGGGGGGAATAGAGCAAAAAGAGCTTAAATCCAAAAAAGAACATCAATCCAAACATTTATACAGGGAGCATCTAACAAATCAAGTCATTACATACTAACAAACATTCCGCGCCCCTTCCCCCAGCAACCCTTTCCCGCGCATTCAACTCCCGCCCATCGTTTGGTGGACTGCCTCCTTGGAAAAAAAACTTGACGCACAGAGCCTCCCAGATAAAGGGTTAAGTAGGTTGGTGTGTATACAATAGATCGGCCCTTGTTTCATTATTATTTTCCTAGGGAAGAAATCTCCTTTCCGTTCCCCCCTCTCACTGCTTCACTAACCCTTGTATGACGTGCCGTAGACGGGTGCAGTGTCCTCGACGCCTCCTCCTCCTCGAGCCCTTCCTTTCTCGCTGGCCGCCGCGGCGATTCCTCTCCAGTTATTGTCAACTATACCCGGTGTAAGCCATGGATCCTGGTTCTTCTTGGATTTAATAGGAGGGGTTCGGACCCATTGGAGGAGGGGGGTAGTCTTCGGGACGACCCTGCAGGGGCGGCGGGGCCCGGTTATCGCGCTGGTCGCGGTTCTCACCAAAGTGCTTCTTGCGCAGGGCGGCGAGGCGCTTCTTCTTGGTGACGGTGTTGATGTAGGTGCCGATGGTGAAAGAGATGAGGTTGAAGAAGGGCACCCAGAGCTCGTCGGGGAGGAATTGTTGGGCGAAGGCCAGGCAGATGGGAGAGGTGAGCCAGGAGACGCGCATGACTCTCCAGAAGCCGACCTTGACGGTGGCGCGAACCTGGTGGATTGTTCGGGCGCCGGCGATGAGGGCCATGGCAAGCAGGTAGATGCTGTTCTGAATAGGAGCGATCTAGACGAAGAAAAAGGAGGGATGGTTAGTCTACGGGAGACTCGATTCGATGTCACCAAGACACGCGGTCGCGAGGGGAGAGAGAACTCGATCGTAGCAGGGAAAGTCAAGTCAAGCAACAAGTCAATGCGAACCAAAGCAAGCAACGCAAGAGGGGGAGGGATCGCGAGTACATACCACCAGGTTGCTGACGATAATCTGTATGATCTTGGCCTTGAGACTGGTTCGGCCCTTGAAGATCTTCTGCAGGATCCAGATGAGGAAGTGGCCCAGGGGAGCGCTGACCAGGGCGCCGTACGCAGCCATCTTGGGGACACGCGATGTGAAGTAGTTGCCATGCTTGTTCCGGTCCTTGGCGAGCCACGAGGCGAGGAGTTCCTGGGCTCCGGCGAGGGTGCCGGCCGTGAGCATCTTGGTGCGCAGCGGGTTGGACTCGAGCTGCTTAATGTAGGCCTGTTGTGCGCGTGCCACCACGCTTCATCAGCCAAACCAATGTCCATCGATATATCCACGGCGGCAATGTGCCTCCAATCCATGGCTCGCGAAAGCAGAACGTACCGCCAGATAGCCCTTGGTGCCGGCCATGGCCTTGCCGCCCGTCAACGCGGTGCCGAGGGCGGCGGCGATCGGGTGCTTGCCACTGGTGCCTGGGAGAGGCTGATCGGGGATGACTTTGTCGACGGCCTTGTCGAGAGCCTGGTCGACGGCCCTGTCGACCTTCTTCAGGGCGCTGACGGCGACATCAGCGACATTTTGCGAGGTCTGGATCGTGTCCCGCTCGAACTTGACCGACATGGTGGTGGTGGTGGCGCAGGTTGATCAATCTTGGTGGTGATGATGGTGCTGGTGCTGGTGGATTGAACCGCGACTCGACTCGGACTCGGACTCGATCTCGATCTCGTTGCTCGTGGGGCAGGTCGGCGTCAAAAACATCGATCGATATGGGACTGCGGACAGGGTCTGATGGTCCAACGACGCGACAGCGGGATGATTAGCAGATGCAAACGATCCGGGCTGCGGAGGGATTGGGGAGCAATTGAGGCTGTCGTGGTGACAGGCCTTGGCCAATGGATTTGTTTACACGACGAGACACAGGCAAGCCCAGAGCTTGATGCGCTGAGTGGGTCGGCCGAGTCTCCCTCCCAACCACCCCCCGGTTTGGCTCCCACAGGCTTCCGCTAAAGCACTACAGCCCACAGAAGTGAGAGGTGAACTGCAAGGCGGTGCCTCGGTAAAGGGATAAAAATTATCATGTCCGTCCGTTCTGGGGTTTTGTTTGTTTGTCTGCCAATTGCGTCGCGTTGGGCCATCACGACGGTGGAGCAAAAGGAAATGAGGAGAAGCACTCACCAACGAAGAGAGACGGACATGCGAATGCGCCTTGACTTCGATTCGATATCGACGCGCGACTTGTTGATGTTGTTTTTTGGGTATGGATTTCTCTCTCTCACTCTTTTTTCTTGAGGGTGGTTGACAGCGGGAAGCAGAGGGGGTTGAAAGGAGGGAGGAGGCTGGGTCGGGAAGATGGAGGGCAAATGACGCTGTAGTTGGACTAGCAGTACTCGCAGTAGTACCTAGAAGGTCGTTTACGGAGGATTACCCGTGTAGGGAGTACCAAACGGAGTCCGAAGCAAGGTACGAAGTATTACTACTCGTACAACAACGTGTTAGTACTACTTCGCTTGTCGTATCGTATCTCGACGCGTTACTATAATGATAGCGGGCAATGTCCCGTTTTTTTCTCACCCCACCTGCAAGCAAGCAAGCAGGTTTTTGAGCTGAGGGCGAGCTGGAAATAGCAGAGACTGACTGGCCTCGTGCTGGAGATGAGAGATGAGCTGCGTGGGCATCAGAAGTGGGCTGTGGTGGCTGACCATAAAAGACGATTGGAGGGAGCTTGGACGCCCTAAGACGCTCTAAGACGCCTGGTGCAGGCCTGGTTGCAGCGCCTAACCTCCTGTGCAGTAGGGCCGACGCATTGGTGCGCGTGATTGGCCGAGCGCCACGCCCTGTTCCGAGGGTTTGATTTCTCCACAGCAACCACGTCGTTATGGGCTGAACGCCGCTCTGTCTGCTAAGAACGCGTGCGTGTGTTGTGCATTTGCATAATAGCTCATAATACGATAAGACGAAGTGCTGGATGGAAGAAAGAAAGGTGATGATGTAATGGCCATGACGAGACATGACGCCTCGCTCCAATTGGGCGGGCGGGCGGCTCAATTAAATCTGTCTTGCCCGCTCCGACTGCATAACAGACGTCACATTGTCTCTGTGTCTGTGTCTGACTGACAACTAACTTCATTGCACTACTATTACTCTCACCCCCTTGCGTGAAGCTATTGCCGTGTCTCTACCCCGTGCCAGACAATAGGCAGTAGAACCACGCAGCTATTTCTCAACGCATCCATCCATATTCGGACTTGCATACTTCGTACATGATAATATATGGCGAAACTCTTCGGGCTGTAAGAAAAGAAAAAAAGTTACACTGTTCGGTATTGACCATCCATCTGACATGTCACATAGAATCACAGATCATATCACCGCTTCACTTATACGCAGTGCTGCTACCAAATCAAAATAGTGCTTGCTCTCCAGAGTCGCGTCACACGTGTGATCGATCGAGGACCTAACTCAATGCTCCAATGTATATTCTTCAGTCTCATGAATTCCACACCTTTTCTTTCATCTCTCTGTGGAAACCAAATCATGGTCCCTTCATGTGCTCCATGTCCCCCATTTCCCCAGGCTTCTGCAGCAGCTGCTCGCCTCCTGTTGACACCTCTGGACAGTCACGCACTGCTGCCAGCTGCCAGGAGCATAATTCAGGGTCTTTTAGGCTCCAGAGCTCTGTTGACTGGCCCATGGCTGACGCGTGTTGCTGTTTAGGCGAAATCCACCATTTCATCCCCTCCCAAACAGCCGCTCAACATTCAACCTAGCACGTAAACTCGACAAGCATTCTTCAGCTATATCGTTACAACACTGTAGCCGATCTCGCTCGCCACCATCAGCTTCTGAGCCTCTCTGCCTCGTCGTCGAGGCGCGGGCCCCTGGATATCCAACATGACGCCTCGAAGTCCTCCTGGCTTACACAAACGCACAGTCTTTGGGCCACAATGCACTCACCTAACCATGACAAGACTCTACAGCCCGGATATCCTCTGCGGAAACTGCCATAGCCCCGGGCCTTTCGGATGGCTGTATCAGTGCATCCAGGACAGGGACGACTTGATAGAACAGGCGGTGTCTCGCGGAGAATTTGTATGAGCAGAAAAGGCAGCACTCTTCTTTTGACGATAAAATTGCTAACAAAAACCTGCAGGCCAATATGGATGAGCTAGGCTGTTGCCTGACATCAAACCTGGGCGTGCGACAAGGCAGTCCAGCAGCCCGTGAAGACACCCTCAGTTTCTTCAAGGAAATCACACAAAAACAACTCTCGAGCTACCGTCCAGACCAGGTTGCCGACATCCTCAGGCAACGGGAGAATGTATGCCGTGTAACCTGTCCCCAACTGGCCCTTGCTAACATGCAAACACAGGTCCAGCTGGTGATTCAACGGGAGCAAATTCGCAAGGACAGCGCTGCAATTCTCACCCGGCTCACACAACCCAACGGACTCGACTCGGCACCATGTCATTATGACTTCCAGAAACCTTGGGTGTGCGGGCCCCATGAGGAGTGCCAGTATCGAATCTGTCAGCGGTGTCGGCCCGGGTCTTCAGATCGAGCCTTTCTGAGCCTCGACGCCGTTGTAAAGGGTGAAATTCCTCCTTCCGCAGCAGCTGGTTTTGGCTTCCACATCTTGGGTCGCCGACCTATCGTGGATGCGGCGATTGTCAAAACCCTAGGTTGTCGTCCCGTTCCATTGGTGGGATGCCTTATACACTCCTTAGAATTGAATCAAGATGCTAGCTGCTAACTGGCGACAGCCTCAGTCAACTGACAGCTCGGAAAATAGCTCCCCTACGTCATCCGTGAGAGTCATGGAGCTTCTAGACGCGCAAATTGCTCAAGGGCGTATGCTATGGGACGGACAGAAAGAACAGGCAGAGATAGAGGAGGATTCGGATGACGATTTCGGTTGGCCAGAAACCCCAACCACGCCTGACAGTCCGCCTGATCAGCTAGAACATGCTCCAGGATGCGAAAACCTGGCCCTTTACGCTGTTAAACCTCCTGTTTCATGCGCTGGGTCGATTACTCCGTTGTTATTGACGCCTCTACCGTCCCCTCTCCCCGATGGAGCCAGTTCGGCTGGGGTCAGGCTCGAGGAGAGCGTCGAGTTGGGCGTTCTGGACCTCATCACACAGGCATGAGCTTCTCTATTTCCCTTCTCATTCTCGGGGCCGGGTGGGCTCAAACATTTTGGCGGTTTGGGAGGTTATGAGGGAGCATGGAATTGGCTGGAAAAGGTCTCATGTTTGATGGCGTTTGGGAGTGGTATATCAAGATACCCTGTGCTAATAAGTTTCCATCGGGCCTATGCAGCTCACACGTAGTATGAATCAATGTACAAGTCATGTTCCTATCAGCTCTCAAGGCTTCACCAAAACGCCCCCAACAGACCATCTCCCCATTCCCACTTTACACCACTCATATTCATCTCGACTCATTCATCCCCCAGCCGCATACTCTCCTCCATACTCTCCTGCACCTTCTTCATCATCAAATCACCCACCTTCTTCGCATCCGCAAACCGCGGCTCGAAAAACTGCTGCGTACTCACAAACCTCTTCTCCCACGTCTCGAAATGCCCCAGGCTCACACACTCCGCCCACCCCCTCGCCGCAAACGTAAACTCCAAATCGTCGCTCCGGTACCGCTTGTCATGCACCGCCGTGTGTAGCGTCTCGTCCAGAATGTCCGTGTGCCTGAACACGTGCTCCGTCACGCCCAGACGTAGCCGGAAGAGCGGCGTGCTGCACAGCATGTGGTCGTACGGCACGATGCCGAGCTCGGCCCAGCAGTCTACCATGGCGAGCAGCGAAAGGTGGCTGTTTGGTCGGGCGGGTGCGTCAGGGGTGGGTGTGCCGAGGGAGAAGGACGAGAGGATGGAGGGCTCGAGGAGAGGTCGTGCGTCCCAGGTCTTGGACGCGCCGAAGACTTTATCGCGCGCGCGGTACATACGCTGCCGTAGCCCGTCGAGGTTGCCCTCGAGCATGAGCTTGTACAGCTCGGTGACGCTCTTGGCGTATTGGGCGACTTGCTTCCTCGCCTCGGGGTTCAGAATGGCCAGGCCGGCGTAGACGTGCCATTTCTGTCCGTAGATGCGCAGTGTGATGTTCGTCTTGACGTTTTCGATGCCGCCGACGTAGCGACTGAGTTCCCAGGGGTACTGCTTCTCAGCATGCCAGGCTTTGCCCATGGAGAGGAAAGCGGCGTGAGTAACGGCCTGGGTGTCCGCCGTGATGCGATCGTGTTCCTGGGCGGAGAGATAGACGAACTTGGAGCCGAGACAGCTCAGCACGGCTTCGACCTTGCGGAGGGCTTCGTCCGGTGCGCGGTGTTGGATAAGCACGAGGGGTTGGTTGTGAGGATCGACTCCGGGCCCGTGGAGGGAGTGGCATGAGACGATGAAGACGTCTGAGGGGAGGTGAGCTTCGAAGGCTTCGATCTCGGGAGATTTGCATGAGGTCTGGCCGCCGACGATGGCGCCCATTTTAGTAGCTGGAGATTGGACACATGAGAATCAGAACATTAGACTTGGTGGATATACAAGGCGAGAGTGCCTACAGGGACCATATTGGGCAATCACGCGGTCAATGATGGCAGCCTCGACGCTGTAGATGATGTAGTCGCTTGCGCGGGATACAAAATGGCCATTGCGACATATCTCTATGTTTTTCTGGACGTAAGAGCTTCAGCATCCGAGTGGGCACGATTGGGAAAAAATTCAAAGATGGTGGATCAGCAGCACATTGCGTACTTTGCCATTATATTTCTCAATGAGACTATCGTATCTATCCTCTCTGTCGCAGGCTAGAATTCTATTCCGATGTCAGCCACTCGGCCGGGACACGTTAGACTAAAATGCATCGATACGTTATGGAGCCTGTCTTGAGATCTGTTAGCGTTCTGGTTGCTGCGATTGAGTGCGAGAAAGAACGAGAAAGATCAGGAAAAATCAGACAAATGTATTTAAGGTAGCAAGCGTTTTCATCACTGAGAGTACAGTGCGGGTCTGGACACCGGAACGGTGCCCAAACTGCCCTGCACAATACTCGAGCCAAATGCGCTCAAGTCATCATTTTCGAGGGGGTTGGGATGGATGAGAAAAGAGATGGAATGACGCTTACCTTGAAAAATTCTGCCAGAGGCGACAACACGCATCGCACAATGCGACTCACCTCCAGCCAGCTTCGGAGAGCTTCTCAGCGTACATCCTCCCCATGTCGCCCATGCCAATCAAGCCGACGACGAAATTTTCCATCCCGGACGGGACGCCAGTGAATTGAGTCGAAGCCATTGTGCCTGCTGCTTGTTGGGGGCTGAAGCAGAGACCAAAGCTCACATCCTCACACAGAACCGTTTCTTCCAGGTCGATGTGTGCGGAAGAGAGAAGGAAAGTTCGTTGACAGAAAAGAGTGAGGAGAGGAGATTATAAAGGTTTGCGGAAGAGGAACGTCGTCGAAAAGTGGGCTACAAAAAATTCTGCTTAGTCATCGAAATTAGCGGATCCCGGAGCCCGGCATCGCAACTCGCGATTAGTCAGGGCATGATGGCATGCAAATATCCGATCTATCAACGATATTCACAAATACGATATCGACTGTTCTGCATCTGGCTGGCAAAGTTCCTGGACCAAGCCTTGAACTCTCTGCCAAAATGGACGCCATATTCGCTATTGGGTCCAACGGATCTGGGCAACTTGGGATCAGCCACAAAGAAGACGTTTCAGTACCCAAACAGGTCCTCTTCCACCCTAGCCCTCCCGACTCACCAATCGTCAACGTCGCTGCGGGGGGCAATCATACTCTGCTTCTCAGTGAGTCTGGCAAACTGTACTGGAGTGGTGATCCGACCAGTGGAGCCTGTGGATTGGCTTCTGCTCCTAGTGTGCCGGTCTTTCAAGAAGCTCGTCCCACCAAAGAGGATAGTGAAGAAGAAATAGGCCAGATTGCTTTGATCGCAGCTACATGGGAAGCTTCGATTATAGTCGCCAGGGATGACGAGGGGAAACGAACCAAGATATTCAGCCTTGGCGTGGGCATAAAAGGAGAATTGGGCTTGGGTGAACTCATTGTACGAACTCCATCAGCAAGCAGGCTGAAGGACTTCCCTCCACCTGGGACAGAAATTATTGACCTGTCTGCTTGCATGGGTCATGTTGTTGCGGTATTGAGCAACGGCGATGCTTACGGCTGGGGAAACTGTCGCAAATCTCAAATTGGGGAGCCTGGCACGGTTGTTCATACCCCTCGAAAAATCGATGAGATCGGCTTCAGGGTAACGAGAGCAGTTTGTGCTAAGGAATCTACGTGCTTCTTTGGCGAGCCAGACAGCGGAAATATTCGTGTCCTAGGATCAGAAAAATGGGGATTGATTTCCAAGGCTCCCTCAACAGCTTCCTCATGGACAGATGTTGGGGCCAGTTGGGGTAACTTCTACATATTGAAGCAGGATGGTAGCTTGGAAGGATGGGGTCGTGACGACCACGGCCAACTCCCCCCTCCAAATCTCCCTACTCTCAAAAAGATCGCCATCGGCAGCGAGCACGTTGTCGCGCTTTCAGAGGCTGGTGACGTGCTATCGTGGGGATGGGGCGAGCATGGCAATTGCGGACCGCAAGTGGAAAACAACGATGTCAAGGGCAGATGGAACATCATTGCATCGTCGAAGTTCATACCACCAGACAGCCATATAGACAGCATAGGCGCTGGTTGTGCCACCAGCTGGATCTGTATTAAATCCAGTTGAGCTTGCCGCCTGTCCCATCCAGAAAAAAAAAACTCAAACATATATAGCGAAGTTTTCATCCCCAGATTAGTCGGGGAAGAGGGCCAAGCCTTGAACCTCTGCGAGCTTCTGTGTCGGCTCCAAGTATGTTGACTCGGCTGCCGTGTCATCTGGAACCTGGCGAGGATCTGAGCCCTTAGCTTGCATGTCGTCCGCGTTGCTCATATGCATAACAGGAGGGTTCTGTTCATGTTAGTTTGTCATCCACTCTCCCAGACCATTTACCACCAAACTTACAGGGTCAGCGCTGTGATCCCATTCCAATCTTGCATCCTCCTCACCATCTTCCTCCTCATCCCGAACAGGCTCCCACCCCTCGTCTTCGACAAACAGACTCTCGGACCTCAGCGTTGGTGGCGGTGGCCGCTGGGATGGTCGCAGGTCGAATGCGCCTATACGCGAAACACTGGCCCTAACAGCGCTAAGTCGTGGTGTCGGGTTTGGTGGTTGTCGCGCTGAAGCTGGTGGTGCCAGTGGTGGTGCCATTGGTGATGGCTGGGGCTCTGGTTGTGGCTGGGGCCGTGGTGCCTCTGAAGGGGCCACGCTGGTTCTACGAGACGTAGCCTCCAAGTGAGGGCCGTCGTTTCGAGCCGCATTTTTGCGACCCTTCTTGGTCTTTTGAGTAGGATTGCTGCCTCGTTCACCGACAGTCATGATGAGAAACTCGCAAGAGATGGCATCGCTAGAGTAGGAGAACTGAATAGGGCGAGCGGGAAGGGAGTAACGGGCTGCAATGGTGTTGCCTGTAATCCCAGCATGTTGGATGATAGCTCTGAAGTCCTTGACTGAGATGACGATGTGGAGCTTGTCTTCCACATCGATGTCGTCAAACTCGTCGGCTTCCACGGTAATTGAAGTTTGAAGGGGCTTTTTAAGAACGGCTGCGCTATGTCAATTATCACCACATAGAAATTTATGGGGGATGCACGCCATACCATCCTCGCTCACGGTCTTCTCACTGAAGCAGGTGAAATTGACGTGGTCACCATCTGTGTTGATGTCGAGATACTCAATGCCAGGGCCAAAGTGGTCCATCAGTTGTCTCAACGTTCTCGACGATATGCTCCAGTGATGTGGAGCCTCCTGTCGACTGAACTTGGCGTGCACTGGAACATTAACCTCAAAGGGGAGACGGTGCGTAGATGTTAGTCCGTTCCTGAAAACGATGCGGGCGATGAACCGGCTTTTGACTCCTTCTCCGTCTTCGATTGCAACATCGCAACGCTCTATGAAGGTCTGCTTTTCAGCATCTCGTTGCGTATCCACCCCAGACCGACTGCGGAATAGAGATGTCAGGGCCTGGAACGCATTTAGCAATCCAATGCCATCGCAAATATGCATTAGTACAAAAATCAACTTACTCTAATGTAGAGTGAGCAGTAGAATCTCTCACGATACTGCCCACTGGCTTGGTACTGATATCTCGAGAAGAATCGGTTGGTCGCAAACTTGAAGCTCGCGTAGGCGGATTTGGAAGTATTCAGGGTAGTCAGAACAAACTGTTTCGCTGTCATTAGCAGCCTGCTAAGCAAGTGTGCGACACTTCAAACCACTCACGGAATCCTTGCGGGCCTCGAGTGACACGTCCTCGCTGAATTTGTTCAAGCAAATCAAGGCGTCTCTGAAGGCTGCGACGCCCTCCTCACTCAGGGTGAAGGCGAGAATCGCCATGGTGCTCCGTAATGGGGGCAATATGACAACAATGGCAGCAGTCAAACACTCGTATATCAGAATCAATTAAAATGATGAAGAAATGGTCGCCTGGCTGATAAAATATTAATTCGCATATTTGCGGAGATGACAATGAAAGTTTAAGCATCAAGGCGGGACGTGAACTGATGAACTGCTCCTGAGGTACGGAGTACGGAGGGCAGTATCGGATAATGTAATCACCCCGACAAGTACATAATTGTGATCAATCCTTAGATTCTAAGCCTAAAAACTGCCTCATCTCTATTAGAGTCCTGCGTACATGATTCTTCCACCTGAAGATGGATCAATGGTTCTTGAAGCAGCTCAACTTCCCTAGAGTGAATCGCCACGGCCCTCGATGGACGCCATGACGATCAATATGGACACTGGTGCCAAAGAACCGACCGCCAATGCGCTTCGACCAAAAGAGCACCATTTTCGGATTTCTTGAATGCAGACGCGATTCTGGGAGAGGGAGGCTAGCTGTGATTAGCAAATGGCCATCAACACCTCCAAGCGGCAAATGCGAACTACTTATAGATTCTACTCCTCAGGATACTTGATGATGGTGGTTTGACAGCTCTTTTGAACGCCTCAATGAAGCACATGCTTCCCCAAAGACAAAGAGGCATTTGGTCTTGTTTATTATTTTCAGCTGCAACTTCCAGCTTCTGCTGAGATGAACCAAATCCTGATTGGCATGACGTGTCACTGCAGCGGTGTGTATCTTGTGGCGTTGCGATGATCACACGCACCATTTAATGAGATGTTTTAGAGTGGCTATAGGCAACACAGCTGAGGGGGCCGCCAATGGCAGGCGTCTTCACGACAGAGCATGCAAGACCTGTTCAGGGATATCTTGCATGGTTATTGTCGCTCGCTGGCCCGCCCTTGGGAAATGTTTCATCAATTTGTGAAGTCTCGTGGGATCTTTATCGAACTCTGACCGAAAACAGCTCATGTCACGAGAAAGTTGAGCAAGAAAACCATCCAAAATTGACCATAAAGATATTCTGTCCGAGTACATACAACCTGAGAGAAACCCTTCAAACACACAAAGCCGAAAACTAGCACCGAATTGTGCAACAGCAAGGTCAAATTCCGCCTCAGTTCAATCCAAGACCTTTCTTGCCCGCCGCAACCAGGCTAAGCCCTGCACTCTTATCGCCAGTGCCCGTCCAGTAGAAGAGTCCCCCAAGAGCCTTCTGCGTGGCATATCTCGCCTTGACGCTCACCGTACTCGGCACGTCAAAAGACACGAAGCCCTTACCTCCGTGGTCGACATACCAAGCGGCAACAGCGGCCTCATCGACTTGGGCGTTCTGGATCCACTCATCGGGCATCTCGTAGTAGTCTATCTCACCCGAGTTTTTCGTCGGGTGACCCAGGCCCTTTGCGTGAGGGAAGAACCGCGCATAAGATGGGATGCCGAGGAGGATCCTCCGGCTGGGAACGTTCCTGGACAGGATGTAGTCGATGCCATCGGAAGCGCATGTCTTGAGTTCTGGGTATGCATGCTTGATGTCTCCCTGGGGAGGATAGAGTTGTGAGTGGTTCCCTGATGCTTGGGTCCAGGAGCCGGTGAAGTCGTAGGCCATGATGTTGATGTAGTTGACGATGCGGGACACGGCGCTGAGATCAATGTTCTTGAGGACGTACTGCCCGACTGGGAGGGCGGTAGTGAGGAAG
This sequence comes from Mycogone perniciosa, assembly GCA_025331125.1. Classification (NCBI taxonomy): domain Eukaryota; kingdom Fungi; phylum Ascomycota; class Sordariomycetes; order Hypocreales; family Hypocreaceae; genus Mycogone; species Mycogone perniciosa. Next base: position 7,595 of record JAOALB010000080.1, on the reverse strand, counting down.
TAGTGTTCCACAGGGAGTGAGTTACGAGCCGTTTGGAGGAGCTTAAGATAGTTGCGCCCTTGCTCAGCATCGCTGGGATGCTCCCAATCAACTGCAGTTCCGGGTTAGTCTTTAATTTTCCCCAGAGGATAAAAGAGAAAAACGTACCGTCTACACCATCAATCTCATACCGATCGCAGAACTTGCGGACTTGCTTGGCAAAAGTCTCCCTGGCATTTGAGCAGGCTGCGAGAGCGGCGAACTCCTTGCTGTCAGAGCCTCCTCCAATAGAGACGACGGTGCGGATGTGAGGATTATTGCGCTTCAGCTTCGCGAGGGCGGCAAGACAGCCTTTCTCGCCGTCGACTTCCTTGACTAGATCGGCGTGCTCATCAAGCCAACGAAGAGTGCCGTCCTCCTTGACTCTTTATGTAGTAGGTTAGCTGTAAGCTGTAATTCGGTCAAAGACGATGTACACGATGGAGAACCCACCCGACGAAGGAATAAAAAACATGAGTGATGTTGTTGACATCAAGGCACGAAGGCCCCTTGCCCTTGTACACCAGCCAGCTGGGGTAGTAAACAGCGTTGACATATGATCGAGTCATTCTGGGCGGTATTGGCGGTGGTTGGCAATTTGGATCAGTGAGAGGAATCTCGTTATTCTGTGGAGGGGGATATGGGTTTTGAGGATATGGGTGCCGAGGGTATGGGTATTGCTGATATCCTTGATGGGGGTTATTGTGGTGGCTGTGGTTGTGGTTGTTGTTATTGTTGTCTGCTATGCATGGGCAGATCAGAGTTCGAAAGAGGGAGATCATCTCGACTAGATATAGATGCTTCAAATGGACCAACGACCTCAACGAAGGCATACTCGATAGATCTTCCGGCTATTGAGAAGGCAGTGTTGGGAGAGATGCTATGATGCTGAATGTTGTGCTGTGCTGAGAAACCCCGCAATGGCTAAGCCATACCGCCACGAACGTAATCCGAGGCGATGCTGAACGGCACTGCATCTCTGTTACGGATACAGCCGCCACGTGGCTGCAGAACAAAGAGTGCATTGTCGTATAGATTAAGCTTTGGATAGTTTATTGTTTCCTGTTTTAGAGCGATCCGGACCTGACGAAGGAGGTGAGCAACATGCGAGATTCTACCCGCAATCAGGCACTACGCGATCACGATCCGATCAAGACTAAAATATACCCGTTTTGGTATTGGGCTGCGAAACCGAAAAAAAAGCCATTAACTAACAATGGGCCGAATCGCGAGTGTAGACATTTCCCCTTTGGGAAGGCCTAGGCCCAGACCGTTGAGGCTCATTGGATCATCTGGCGATTCTTGGCTAGATCTGCCCGGAGGAATCCGAAGTGGCTGTCTTGGGACGACGCTATAAAACAACACATGACTGATCAGTTCGGTCCCCAGAGCGTTTTCATCTTGCCGCTGCCATCTTCCAGAATCGCTCGTTTGTCCTCGCCAAGATCACAAGGTCAAGCGGCTACTCCAGTCTTCGTCAACATAGCAGGTACCGTAGTTCAGCAGATATCAAGCATTAGGATAGAGTTCGGGGTCCCTATCGATCTGGACGTGCCAAGAGCTTTCCCAAGCGCGAAGAGCCGACTTGAGCGCATAGGGTTTTCCATATCTCCTTTGCCCATCACATTAGCAAGGCTTGTTGGACTCGGTTCCGGGGGTAGGGGGTTTCCTAAACAGGGAATTCATGAGGATTATCGCAAATGAACATCTAAAGTAGGGCCACGAAATGGGCCTCCGGCTCGCGGATAGACCGTATTCTCGGCCTTCTGGACATTCCAGATCACACATCAAACCAGCCTCTTGAAGTCCCGTCGATTACGTGATCCCCATTCTCATCAACAATCAAGGTTCCCCATTGCCTATCATGGTAATTCTCAACAGCCGATGTTGGCAACCCGCATCGCACAAGATCCATCTGGCCCTTTAGCCAGCACGCCATGATATACCAGCCTCTCTTCATGAGTGGTGTAAAGTCATCTTGATACATCTCTAGAGCTTTTACCACTTGGTGTTGAAGCTCTGGATCATCGGTCGCCGCCCACGCAGGAACCAGGCACAGAGGCACAAAGCTAGCACCAAGGGGCCTGTACCGTGACGCATTCTCCGCAAGCGTCACGGCCTCAGTGGCCATCGTCTCCGCCTCTTCTGCCATAAATCCGTCATCGACTCCAAGAGCGCGTAGAAAGCCATTGAAAACCAAGGCAGATGTCAAAAGGAGACTCCATGACGCCTGATATGAGAGATGCATCCTCGCAAGGGTGCTTGGCGACAGCTCTGTTAGTTTTTTGCTAGAGACAAGCTCATCCGCCTGTTTAAGGGCACGTCTTAACAACGGCATTTCGAGCCTCATTCTTTGGTAGGAATATTTCATGCCCTCCATGTGCCCGACCGGGTCGCGGACCACGTCGGGGATCATGGCTAGGTTGATCAACTCCAAGCTCAAGACATCCCGTTCGTCCCGGGTGAGGGGTGGCGGTGGGCCAAAGGCCTGGGCCGTTATTTTTGTGAACCACTGTGTTAATCGTATTCGTGGGTTGAAAATGCTCTCGAGAATCTATCGTCATGTATGATCCTAGAACAGGTATTGCTTTGGTGGTTTCGATCCAAGTGGGCTTGGAACTTACCACAGGCACGACCAGCGTGTCACGTATCAAAGTCTCAAACTCATCCGGGTGTCCCTTTGAGGCTGTGGCTTCTAGTAGATGTGCAAGTCCCTCACCATGGCTCATCTTCTGGTCGCCGTCCCTCCCTGTCCAGCCCTATACACAGTTGTTAGGATATCCAACAAAACATGTTGATTCAGGGATGGCAACTCACTTGGCAAATCATTATTAAGTAAATGGCGCATAGCGTCTCCGGGTTCCTCGCCTTCTCGGGGTTGCTCAAACAGGTTCTCAGCGCCTGCAATGCATTCACGTATTTAACCACCGAAGCCCTAGACAGCTGACGTGTCCGAAGGTATGGATAGAAACCAGCCATAGCATCTACGGCGGCATCTAGAGCTTCGTTGGTTCCCAGACGCCTTGGGAGATCCTTGAACCACCCACCGTAGCAGGATAAGTCATACCCAGGATCCTCTATTTCAAGCAGGGATACAAAGGCGCTAGATCGGGTTGTCGCCTGGTTACTAAGAACAGACGATGGGCTTTCGTTTTGACGCAAAGGAACCACTTGGCTATGGCCCTTGCTCAAAGATTTTATGGAAGCCGACTGGTCCTTGAACTTGTATCGAAGCTGACCGCACCCTATGCATGGGATCTTGAGGCGAGCACACCGAGAACACGCCGGTGAGGCCTGGTCACACTGAAGAGTGCTTTAGCGGCATCGATACGCATAGGTCTTACCGGCATCCACTTCTCGTAGTCAGTCGGCAGTTGGAGACGAACCTTCTTCTTCTGTTTGCGACAGGCATCGCATCCACGATAGGTTGGAACGCCCGGCATCTTGTGTTGAACTGATATGTAGACGTTATGTTATATTCTAAGAGAAAGCGTACATGACGAAGGACACCAGATGGCCATCAAGAGACATTCTGGTCTATTATGTGATATACACACAATCTTCAAGAAGTGTTGTGTTGTAGGGCTGAAATCGCCCAGAGGTAAGCCTTGCGATAAAGTCATCAGGAGAAGGTGGCTGAGTGGCTAAAGACGGGTCCCGCATATTAGTCAGGCACCAATTGGAGCACAATGGATTGTTAGATTGTGGCTTGGTGAACCCGAGTGTGGCAGTGCGCATTTAGGATCGTTTCATCCTTCGTCTTGGCATTCAAGACAAGTCATCCATCTTGACGTATCACTATGTTTGGATAAAGCGCGATGACGGAATATCGCTGCATTCTGTGCTATCGGGTATGAAACAACTGGTAAGCATCAAGCTCCGTTTCTTCGAAGGTAACAAGGTGGTTTCAAATCACTGCACCAGACCTAGCCACCTCCATATCACATAATGTCTGAACCGATGAAAAAAAATGCTGTCACAGAAGTTTGGTCACTTGGTACGCGTTCATGACGGCCTCACAGATTGGAGAATCCAAAATCCCCGAAGAGAGCTTCATGAATCATGGTGATCATACGAAACCGAATCAGATGACAATAGCAGTGCCCATGCACAACCCTGTTAGTAAGCGTTATCAGAAGTCATAACTGGGGAGAATCTCCAGAACTGATGTGCAAAATTCGAAATGCTGGCTTACGTGGGAAAGGCAGTGCCGACGATCCTTTGATCCTTTAGTGTCACGATCGACAAAGGGACGATCACGGCCCGCCTTTTCTCAAACTGTCGACCACGATAGTGAAATGCGTCTGAGAATGGGTTTGAGGATGGACATTACATCATGGGCTAGATTAGTACCAATTCGGAAATGTCATGTACTAAGTTACAATGGAGAATCCAAGGGTCGGAGATCTACAAGACGGGATGCTGGGAGCAACAAGAACACGAGACTGACTCTCCTCTTACTTCTTAATTCTGAAGATATTTACCAATTGTTATCATTTCAATCGACTATACAACCTCCAAAATACTTTTCATCCTCATTTGTCGACCAGTCTCGATAGAATCGACATCCCCAGATCACCATGGGCTGCGGTTCATCATCTATGGAGGAACCCGAAGTTCCCTCTCGAGTCATCTGGCTCCGAAACTCCATCATGGACCAGAGCCATGTCATGATACATCCCGACGTATATCCTTCCGACTCGCCTCCTCTCTACTCGGCCACTCTCCACACATACACCAAGCCATCCATCATCTTTTTCCAGGGTCATCCCTCACAGAACCAGGTCATCGGCGAGGGCATCTTCCACTAGATGTCATGGAACACCGACCTGAGCCTACGAGGCACATCCTTCAAGCTCAACATGAGCCAGTTGACCTACGACTTTACCCTCAAGGGCACGCCGATGGGCGAGCTGAAGTGGAAGAAGAACAAGTTCACGGGTGGAAGTCTAGAGCTGGTTGATGGCAATGGCAACACGCTTGCCAAAGTCAAATCACCTGGAATGGCCAATGTTACGGAAAAGCGGCTGGAGATTTATGTCCAGTGCGATGATTTCGTGGCCGACATGATTATCCTGTCGTGTGTCGCGGCGAGACATGCAACCACCATCACCATCAACCACACAGCCGTTGTGCACCAAGACGCATCAGGTTGATGCTTTTTCGAACAGAAGAGACTGAGAAAGAGAATGAGAGATTGCTTATTTTTGGATAGAAGAGTATCATGGACAAACCCTTTACTTGGGTCTATTGATGACGCTGATGACAGAGCATATATGTACTTACTTGCCCCTCGTTAATACCTTTTCATGGAACTACTTCGTAGATTCCGTTCTTACATCGTAGATGACAAGAAACAGTTGGTTTCCCTTTTTCTTTCATCTACATAACGGGGCTCAGCCACAATGACAAGTGACCCTCGCTTTCACCTTCGGACAGTCAATCATCATGCCATCTCTCATGCTACGCCATATATCCAGAACACAAGTAAGAATTACGATATGCACGCCGACTTATCCAAGTTCATGATGCGCACTACTATGAAGTGTTAGTCCAGCTACCTGAAAACCAGGTATTAACAGCTCCAATCGGCCTGTGAATAAACTAGGCGGCCTCCAGGTCCGCGCCCTTCTCCATATTGTTACAAAGATGTAAACCCACGCGGAGCCCCGGGGCTGGAAAATGACCGTTGCGAACTCTGCCAGTCAGCCTAAATTGTCCCTTACATATATTCCTATTCCAGGGTCTTCGTACCGGTACATCTGAGTACTTTCCACAGTCTACTATGTACTTCGTACTCACATGACCTAACGTGAGCCGGTTGGTAGATATGCAAGCCTACTTTTGCAAGGACAGGGGCGAGACAGCAGCCTGAGACCTCGAGAGAAAGACTCAGATGGCAACGCTCTCGAGAGGATCATCAAGGTGTGTGTAGCACGATGATGCATGCATGCCCCCAATAAGCTAGGGTACGAAACCCTTGGCTCGCGCGTTGGTGATGGTGGTGGTGGTGGTGTTGGCCGCCGCATGGCTGTCTGTCTCGTAGGAGAGACGAATGTGAATTGCTAGTAGATAGATACTATCTGACCTGGTGACAGACAACAGGGTTCATCCATGAAGCCCGCCCCAACACCCCCAAGTCCGAGTCTCCGGCCGAGAGAGATCTCCAACCCCTTGCATGTGGGCGCGCGGGAAGAGAGCCGCTGGCTTCCTCCGCAAGCCATCGGATCAGATACTTGTTTGTTTGCGTTAAGGTTTAGGCCGAGTTGTCTCAGACCAAGAAAACCACGACTTTTTTTGCTTTTGCTGTGCCGTCTTATTTCCTGTATAGGACCAGCCGAGTGTGGGATGTTGCAGATTCCAAAGGATATGGAGATCATGCGTACCTATCATAGCATAGCGGTGTGTGTGATTCTTCGCCACATACGAATCATGCGCAATTCCCTTTTTGGCCAGATTTCGTGTAAATTGTGTCCGCCTGCTGTGTAACCAACAAACACCCTGGGAATGACACTACTCTCCGTATATTCATCCATACAAGAGGGCCTGTTGGTGCTTTGATATTAGTACTTCTAGGTAATATAAGCAGGGCGAAAAAGGCAGGTTGCTGACATGCATGTGTTAAATCCGCTCATCTCCCGGTTTTTTTGGCTCTCTTGGCACGAAGCCGAGTATGATTGGGAGAAGCCGGAATGAGTGCAGTGCATGAAAAGAATCCTATGATGTCCCAGATTCTGCAGCCACCATTCCTGTTGGTGTGTATTGTCACTCTGTACGAAGTATGAGTAGGAAGAGTATTGATAGCGAGTCATCTGACAGCGACGAGACACACACACACACACATGCCTGGGGATTTCTGTTTTCTGCCTTGGGAATTCTCGTATCCGATCCTCATAGCGAGACTCTTTGAAAAGCATTTGAGATATGCAAACGACCCTCGGATAAAAGGGCTTTTTGGGAATGCGTTCCGGGTCTCGGTACAGGCTCCGATGTTTTAGCATTTTGAATCCCAAACTTGTCTTGCCTAAGACAGCTCTGGTATCGACAAATCCAACACGCACCCTTTCGCATGCCAATGTCGCTGTCGTTTCATGTATGAAGCAATATGTATGTATGTACATGCGGAATATACTCGTACTATAGGCCAGTGGCGCACGTATGATTCACACATGGGGAAGCGGAGACCTGATCCGAGTGTTTTACATGACACAGGCCCGGACCCATCACTCCCCGTTGCTGAGTCGAGGACTATCCGACGATGAGTCTCTCTGTCTCGTTCGTTGTAGTCTCTTCCAGCCTTTCAAACACGAGGTAATAGAAGCCCATGCTGTAGAGTCTCGCAATAAGTGGCGAATTGCGGCTTGCTAAATCGCTTCAGTCCGTCCCATCGTACCGACAGCCAGGTTCATGGGAGATAACGGTCACCGGTTTCGATATCCTGCAAGAGAGCCCAAGTCGTGCCCGATATCCGGAGGGTCTCATCCATATCCGCATCCGCATCCGCGCTCGCCTCCGCCATCAGCCGCCTGGGTGGGGGGGGGGGGGGCCTTGGACTGGACTGGGGTGGTGGTTTGTGG
>JAOALB010000078.1:0-54110 GCA_025331125.1 Mycogone perniciosa | reverse complement strand
AAATATAAAATATTAAATAAATTTAAATATTATCTAGTAGTATACATTTTATAAATAACCTTTAAAATAATCTTTTTAACCAGGTAAAGTCTAAGTTTTTTAAAATTTAATTTATTATTTAATTATATTATCTTAATATTTACAGTCTTTTTTTTTAATAAATATTAATATAGGTAAACTATATCTCCTTTTTTAAAGATTAATCCCTTTAATTTATATTTATTAATATACTTTTTTATTTTTTTTTATATATAGTAAAGGTATACTTGCATTTCTTTATATAACTGCTTTATATCTTTAGCTTTAATTTATACTTTATTAATATATAAGCCTTTCCTTAGCGCTTTATATATATCTGGTATAAAGCTATAGTTAATGTATATAAGGCTAAGTCTAGTTAACTTTAAAATATCGCTATTATAAAATATTTATGCAATTAATAGTTTCTTTATTTAGTTACTTTAGTTAAAGTTAATATAACTTCTTAAATAAGCTTTAATAACCTAGTTAATATATTCTATTTATTTATTTATTTATAAGTAATATATAGTATTAAACTTATAATTTATACTTAACTGATTTATAAATACTTATTAAAATTTAAATATAAAAGTTAATCTTTAATTAAAAATAATTTTAGCTAGAATTATATAGTTGGCTGTAATAAATTGTAAAAATATATAAGCTAATATCTTTATATGTATTACTTTTTTATATAAAAGGAAGTATAAGTATTTAGTAAATTAGTCTATAATTATTAAAATACTATTATATTTAATCTTTAATCCTAGTTTAATAAATAATAGTAGTTTAATAATCAAGTCTAATAAAATTAACTTTTATAGTTGTTTTAGTATTAGTAAGGGTTAGAGTTTGCTGTATAGTTTATGTTTTAAGGGTTTAACTGTTTTATAAGTTATACAGTAAGAAATAACGTCTTATATAACTTTTTTAAGCCTTTAAACCTCGAAATACCTTTAAACTTATTTGCAGGTCTTGCAAATACCTTTATATTTATATACTAGGTGTTAATGAACTTCTATAACTATATTTTTCTAAAGTTTATTTAAGATTTAAATCCTTTTATTTTATTATTAAGTTCTTTTATTATTAAACTTAATATCTTTTAGGAATTTATTATTATTTTAGGTAATATAGTACTCTTTAATATATTAAAGTATAGTATTATTATTAAATACTTTATATATAGCTTAAAATGCTATTTATTAATAGTATCCTTTAAGGGTTTATTTTAAGATTTATTTAATATACTTAATCTTTCTTTAGTTATAGTTAACTTATTTGCTGAATGTATTTGCTTATCTGTTTTTAGATCTTTTCTAGTAGATTAGGATATAATTAAATTCTAAAAGGTATTCTGTATAGTAAATCTATTTTCCAGAGAGTTATTAAACTGTCGCGAAGTATATAATATTTTTATAGTTAGTATATACTTTAACTTTATATATTCCTTTTAGTAAGTAATATCGCTATTCCTTAAATGCGAGAATAATAGCGAGGAATTCTTTATTATATATTGGATAATTTAATTCTGCGCTATATAGTGTTTAGGAATAGAAGGCAATAGGGTATAGCTTACTGTTTTTATCCTTTTAGCTAAGTTAAGCTTTTACAGTAAAGTTAAAAGCATTTATTTCGATTTTTATTTTTTTAGATAGGTTAAATATAATAAATATAGGTTTTTTTAAAATAAGCTGCTTAAGTTTATTAAAGGCTTTTTATATATTTAGTGCTTATAGAAACTTTTAATCTTTTTTAATAAATTTATAGAGAGTTTATATAATACTTTTATAGTTTTTAATAAATTATTAATAGTAGTTAGCGAGTCTTAAAAAGCTTTAAACTTCTTTAACTGTTATAGGTATAGGCTAGTTTCTTACTGCTTATACTTTTAATAGATCTATATAAATTTCTTTAAAGGTAATAATATACTTTAAAAAAGTGACTTTCTGTATATAGAATTTGCATTTTTTAGGTTCTATAAGTAATTTAGTATTTTATAGTATCTATAATACTTTATAGATATATACTTTATATTCTTTAAAGGTATTTAAGAAAATTAAGATATTATTTAAATAAATAATTATAAAAATATTAAGGTACTCTTTTAATATATTATTAATTATTTTTTAGAATGTTATGGGGGCGTTAATAAGGCTGAAAGGTATAATAAAGTATTTAAATAAGCTATACTTAGTTCGAAATGCAGTTATTTATTTATATCTTTCTTTAATTCGGATAAGGTTATAAGCGCCTTTAAAATCTAGCGCTATAAACTACTTTTTCCTATATAGTTTATCCTGTAATTTTATAATTAATAGTAATAGGGTTTTATCTTTAATAGTAGCTTTATTAAGCCATTAATAGTCTATAACTAATTATAGTTTACCTTTTTTTTAATATAAATATAATAGGATAACCTGCTTCCGATAAAAAGGGTTAAATATACCTTTTAGCTAATATATTATCTAGATAATTATATAAGCTTTTAAGCTCTTTTTTATTTAAGTTATAAATTTTATAAAAAGTAATGCTAGTATTATCTTTAAGCTTAATTATATAGTCCTATTAACTATATTCCAGTAGTTTTATATTAAGTATTTCTTTAAACAGCTTATTATACTTTTAGTATTCTTTAAAGATATTCTGCAGCTATTCTAGTAATACTGCCGTTTTAGGGCTTTTTATTTTAAGTATTTTATTAATATTATTGAATATTTTTTATAAAAAGGCAATTATTTTTCGGATTTATTTATCCTTTCCTTTACTTTACTTAAATTTTACTTTTAGGTAAATTATTTCTATAGTTAAATTAAAGGTAACTTTTTTAATTCCTTTTTTTAGTATACTTAAGGGTTTTATATAGGATTTCTGCCTTGCAGTTAAAGCCTTTTTAATAGTTTTAATTGCTAGGGAAACTTTATTATTGCATTAATAAAGCTAACTGTTTTCCCAGTTAATATTAAAGTTATTGCATTTTAACTAAAAATAACCGAGAATAATATTATATTTATCGATATTTGCTATATTGCAAGAAACTACTCTTTTGCGTTTAGCGATTTCAAGCTTAAGATAATTAGTCTTTTATTTAACCTATTTATTATTATATATAAAGGCTCCTCTTTCTGCTTAATAAAGTTAATATAGTTTAGTTTTCTTTTTTTAAAGTAGCTATAGGCGATTTACAGTTATAGGTGCAATAAAATTGCCTATTACTCTACTATCTATTAATATATATAGCTAATATCCTTTAACTATTATCTTTAATTTAAAATATAGTAAATCTTTATTATTACTTTTATTATTTAATATTTTAAAAGATATAATTTATTGATTATTACTTTATAGCCTTTTTATAGGTAATGTTAATTATTTCTTAATTTTTTTCTTTTTATATAGATTTCGCAATTAATCGGGGTTCCTTAAAGTAAATGCTACCTTCTTTTATTATAGGCGGTTCCTTTATAGGTAATAAAGTTAAACTAGTTTTTATATAGCTCTTTTATAATTTAATCAATCTCTTTATCCTTTAAAGTGGGTTTATACCCTATATACTTCTATATTCGCTATTTTTAAAGCTTTTCCTATAAGTAGATAGCGTATTTATCCTTCCAGTAATATATATAATCTAGTAATAAATATAGGGTATTATTACCTTATTATATATATTAATCCTTTAATTTATTTTATTTATATATAATATACTTTCGACTATTGTATTTTAAATAATACTGTTAATTATACTTAAACCTTTTATTATAGCGGAAGTGCTATTTTATTAATTTCTCCTAGTAGTAGATATAGTATTTTTTAAACTTATATCCTTTAAGTCTTTATAGCTAATAATATTCCTTTAAAGTTTCAGTATTTAGTTTAATAATAGTAATTTTAAAGTTTTAATACTATATAGTTATAATCTACTCTTTAAAGGTATTATAATCCTATACTTGTTTTATAAAGTAAAATAGGATTTTAATTAAAAATGCATTATACTTTACTTTCTTTTGAAAGTATATTATATACTTATACATAATATAAGTAACCTACAATATAATATAATGCTTTTTATAAATGAGGTTATTTGCAGTGTAGTCTCTTTATATATAAAAGTATATAGGTTTTTCGCGTATAGCTAAAGTAACTAGGATAGCTTTAATAGCTATTTTATTATTAGCTCCGTTTTATATATAAAACTGTTTATAAAGGCATAGGTTTATCCTGTTTTACTATATACCTATAGTAACCCTTTTAATTAAGTTTAAGTAGTATTTATTTAGCTTACCTTTGAGGTTACTGTTTATAGATAGTCTGTTTTCTAGTTTTAAAGGTATAGTATTATATAGTAATAGTCTATATTATAAAGGGTTATTTTTATCTTTATCGTTAAAGTTACTGCTATTAGTTTATCCTTTATTATCTGCAGTAATTTAATTAAAATATTAGTAGTTAATTATAATAACTATTTATTTATCTAGGATACTATTATCTTTATTTAACTTTATATAGCTAAAGTTTAGGTTTTATTTTATTAAACTATCTAGGTATAGTAAATATTTATTTATTTTATTTTCTTTAAAAATATCTTTAAAAGTTAAAGATTTAAGTCTTAATTAATATCCCTTTTAGTTTATTATAGATATTCTTTTAAGTTATTTTAAGTATTATCTGTTTTTATTTTTATTAGTTTTATAAATAAAGCAGCTATAATTATAGTATATAGTTTAGTTAAATAATATATAATTAATAGCTTTTTCAAATTATATTAACTTTTCGTTTAGGTTTTAGCGCAGGCTTTTAAGGTTTATTAGTTCTCGGCTTTTATAAAGCTTTACAGTCCCTTAAAATATATCTTAGTTTATTATAGTTATAACAAATAACCTTTACCTTTCCTTTTTAAATAGCGTTTAGATTTATTTAATTAAGTCTTTTATTATTAAAGCTAATAATATATTTTTATTGCTTTTTACTTTAATTTATATATCTTTAATACTTATAAACTTATTTAGATTACTTTTATCTTTTCTTTATATTTAAATAAAGTTTATAAAGTAAATTATCTATATTTATATATTTTTTAATAAACTTAATAATACCTTTATTATAAAAGAATTTATAAGCTTCCCTATTAACTTTTAATTTAAGTCTATTATAAAAGTATTTAATAAAAGTAAAGTTTCTTTATTTAACTTTAAAAGTATAGTTTTTAAAGTATATAATATAGTTAAAGTATTTTCCTTTTTAGACTAAGTTTATAAATTTATTTTCTGCAGTATATTCTTTATTAATATTATTAAAGACACTCTTTAATTTTTCTTTAAATCGATTATAGCTAGCGAATATAAACTATATTTATTTATTAGCTTTGCTTTTATTATTAAAGAAATCCTTTTAAGTAAGCTTACACTACTTTAAAGCGTTTCCTTTAAGTTATTTAGCAGTTAAAAAGACTTTATTAGTCTTTATATTAAAGCTAGTTAAAAAGTAGGTAAAATAGTTATATAGTTAAGTGAGAAATGGTTAACGTATTATAGTACTTTTATTAAAGGGTTTAAAGGGCTGTATTTAAAGTGACTCTTTTACGTCCTTTAAAGGTCGGTTCCTTTTATAGTTTAATATAAGGTTTAAAGCAGGTGGGGCCTCATTCTGCAAGTTTATAATAGTTGCTTACTGTTAGTGAATTATTTACTGAAGTCTAGCGTTTTCAGTAACTAAATATTAATAGCGTTATTCCTATTCTATATAATTGGCTTTTATTTATTAAAAGGCTTCTTTTATATAAATGCAAAGTTATTTTATTTTATTGACTTTATCTTTATCTTCGCTTTTATTTATATTATTATCTTTATTATTATCCTGCTTTTAGCGAAAAGGCGGAATAAAGGGTAAAGTATTGGGATTATTAAAAGAGGATACTGCAGTAGATATATTTGCGATATTACTTAAGATTTTTAATAGCCTTTTAAATAAAAGTTATTAATGTATAATAATCCGGGTTAATTCTTAATAGTTAAACTAAAGTTTATAGGTCTATATTAATAAAAAGGTTAAAGATGAATATTAAGCAGGGTAATATAGTTATAATTCTATAAAATAGGCGGTTTTAGTAAATATAATTATTAATAACTATTTAAGTAATTATATTAAATAATTATAATTTATCTAGTTTTATATATAAAGGAGATATATAGAAAATATACTTAGATTGCGTATAGATTATAGTTGTGTTAGATTACCTTGGCTTATGTTCCGTGATCCCAGTAATCTGTAGTTTACAGTAATCCGAGTGATCCTTCCTAATTAGACGGTCGTTCCGTTGTTCTTCCGGGGTATATACCGCCTTAGACCCTTTATACGGCTATAAAAGGGTCGGGTCGTAACAAAAAGGGCTAGATTTAGTAGCTTATAGCTAGAATTACTATTACTAATAGTATCTCCCTTTAATTCAGATAGCTTAATAACTTCTAGATCTTTAGTAATAGAGGATTCCCTAAATATACGGGGCCTTTCCTTTATAAGGGTATCCTTTATAAGCTTATTCCCCCTTATTTCCTTAGGCAATAGGGGCATATAAAGCCCCTTTTCCTTTACTTAGCCTAGGGTTTCAGGGAGTTTAGAGAGATCCTTTCCCTTAGGATTATTCTTCTTTATAAGCCTAGGACTAGATCTAGTTGGTTGTTTTTTCAAAGCTGTTGCTTCTAGAATAGCGATATATTCCTAAGCCTTTTCCTTGCTAATAGCAGGAATTTGAACCTATATAAAGCTATAAGCTCTATAGCTATTTATATGGCTATATAGTGTAGTATATCTTTTAATTGTAAGGAAAAAACTATATTTTAAGGGATTTAACAGCCTTATTAGCTGTATAGTTTTTATAAAAAGAGTATTATACTATATATATCCTTTAGCTTAATAATGCTTTAAACTACTTATAAGGTTTATATTTAGCTATAGGCAATAAAGGGTATTTAGCAATTTTATCTGTTTATAGTTATTATCTTTATTAAAGATAGTAAAAGTGGCTGTACCTATTCCTTTAAGGGTAATAGGGCCCCTGCTAATATAGATAACACTTAAGTCCCTATTATTAAGTCTATAGTCTGTAAACCATTTCCTAGAATTAACTATATAAACTGTGGATCTAGTATTATATAATAGACTATTTTAAATAAAGAGTTTAAAGGGTTTAGGTTTTTTAGAAGATTTAGAAGGCTTAGAAGGATTAAAAGACTTTTTTCCTTTTTTAGCGTTTAAGGTATATAGAAAATCTCGATTACTATCTGAACTGCTAATAGATTTAGTAAAAGACTCTTTTAATAGCTCTTTTAAGCTATACTCCCTAGTAGCTAGATGGTATATACTAGCAAAAGCAGTATCCTCTGTAGTTTGCTTCTGGTTTGATCGATTCTTCTGATTTCCTTTCCTTTTATTGGAAATAAAAGCTGGCTTTTAATTAAAGGACTTAAAAGGGCCCAAGGCCTTATTAACTTTATATACAGTAGGAGATAGATTCTTAGTCTCTTTTAATATATCTGCTATAAAGAACTGAATATTAAAACCTTTAGTAGATTGCCTAATAGCTCTACTAAATCTAATAGTTCCTTTAATTCTTTCAGCCTATTAAAGATAAGTCTTTTCTAGGGAATTTAAATATTAATTTACTTGATCTGATATATTAATAATAACCTTTAAAATAGCTAGTTTAGCTAATAAACTGTTAAAAGTAGCATTAAATTCAGCTAAAGATCCTTTATAATTACTATAATTTAATAAATGAAATTCCCTATAAAGGGAATCTCTTTGCAGAGTATTAAAGTAACTATATTGTCTCTTTAATGCTAAAAATGCTTCTTTTAGGCTTTAAATCCAAGCAATAAATACAGCAGGAATAGCTGTTAAACTATCCCTAATTAGTATAAGTAATAGGGCCTGTTCTAAATCAAATAAGGAATCAGCAACTATAGGATTTTCTATAAAAGCAAAATAATCTATAGCCTTTAGCATAATACTTAAAGACTATTTCCACTAATTAAAGTTATTAAGGCCTATTAGCTTATAGCTTTCTGGAAAGCTATAGACCTTTTTTAATGCCTCTTTAATAAGACTACTATTTAAAGTAGAAATAGTATTTTAAGGTTAAAGAATAAATAAAAATGGAACCTGGATCGGTATAGGAATAGGAGTAGGAGCTTATATCGGCATTAAAATAGAGGCTATAGGATTAACTTATATTAAACTAGTAGTTTATTATTAAAGCCCTAATATAGCAGCAGCTAGGCTAGCTAAAGTGTTAGATAACTGAGTTATAGTATTATTCTAACCCTCTAACTATACCTTAACTGTCTCAGTAAAAGCCCTTTATGCCTAAAGCTCTTATTCTATATTCTGCACCTAAATAAATAAATCCCTTTAGTGCTAGGGAGAGCTATTATCCTCAATTAAGGAAATAAGGCTACTAGGAGCTTTAATAGGTTAACTTATACTGCTATTAGACCTATATCCTATTAAAATAGGGAATATACTTTATAGTATATATAAATTATTAAAAATAGTGAAAATAATAGCAGTATTACTATAACTGCAATAGTATTTACAGTAAAAGCCTAAAAATAACTTCTAGTAGCTATAATCCTAAAAATAATACTTATATAAGCACTAGGATAGGCATTAGGATAAGCACTATAAAAAACCCGCTATAAGTGCTGTAGTAGTATTAAGGGAAATGCTGTAACCACTAGAAAAATCTACTAATAGAGACCCAAGGAAAACTCTCCCAGGCTTATAACCTGTTAAAATAACAAGGTTATACTGAACCTTATTTATATGCAGCTTTTAAAAAGCTGTATACAATACAGTAATAAGGAAACGATTAAGAGTCTAATTGGGTTAACAATAAATAAACAATTGAATTGTAACTAATTTAATAGCTAAAAAAGCTATAGAATATCTAGTGTATATGCGGCTGGATTATAGAAGTGATTATAGAATAATGCTTTATTTTCTATAATAGTCCTCCAATTAGATAATAGGAATATAGTAGCAGAATTAGGTTTATGGCCCTATTCCTATTTTCCGCAAAATTCATTTATATAGGAAATCGGCCAAATCGACTCACGGCCATACAAACAGGAAACCATTTTAGTCAGATTTTTCACAATAGCCATTGTGGCCATTGTATTGAGTCTAGGGTAGGCGGGATAGCTGGTCCTAGCTCAATTGTTATTGTTGAAGATAACAGAAATTTCCTGACTTATACCGAAGTTCCTCCGGAACTCCGTCCTAGCGTCAGGCCTAATTCCGGGTCTAGCCAGAATAGGAAGGTTACCTAAATACACTAAAATCCTTACTTTTTAGCCCTCCTTTTTAACATATATACTTTTAGAAATTAATATAAAGTATTTTACTTTATAAGACTTTTATTTTATAAATCTTAAAATATAAATATATTATAGGCAATAAATAAGTTAACTGCTTAGCTAAGTAAAGCGCAGCTTTCTTTACTGCGCTATAAAATTATGCTATAATTATATATATTAAAAAATAAATTAAAGAAAAAGTTATAAAGGTAAAAGAATAAAACTAGTTTAGTAAAATTTTAAAGAGCTATAAATAATAAAGGTTTAAAGCTTTAGCTTCCCCCTTAAAATTTAAGCTTTTATACTTTATCTTTTATAGGCTTTTAATAGAAAGATTAAAATATAGGGACTTTTAAAAATACTATAAATGCTTTAAGTATAATAAAGAGTTTATCTATAAATGCAGTAAATTAAAGAGATAAGGCTATTTCGTGGAATATAGAATAGTTAGGCCTTTCCTCCTAGATATCCCTTTAAGAGAGACCCCCCTCTTTTACCTACTTAAACCTATAGGAAGTAAAGCCTTCCAAAAACTAGTGGAGGAAGTAGACCTTTATAGCCCTCCTTTAGCGGAAATAGATTAACACTACCTAGATTAACCTTTTTTCCTTTATAAATTAAAACTCAGCGAACAGCAGCGCAAGCTGCCGGCTTTTAACGTCCTATTGCCTATAAGGGATTTGTGTAACTAGTTTACTTAGTGGACGTAAATAATAAAACAAACAAACAAACAAACAAACAATGGCTTCATGCCATGGAGTGGCATAGAACTGCCAACGGTGGCGGGATCGGCTTGCTGTGGACTGCGCCGCATTGAGGCCCAACGGGTATTTATTTGACAAAATAACACCTTGGGACATTCAGCCTTCCTGGGCTCTACGGTGAGCTATTCTACGCTTTTGACACGCAAATGGACGAGGCACAAGATCAAAAAGCGAAGCGGAAGCTTCAAAATCCAATCACACAAAGACGTTTTAGTGAGTATGACGAATTGACAAAGCAGATCACTGGGCTAATAAGCGTAGGAAGCAGGAAGAAAATAACCGATACAGCTTTCTCAAACCCGCACTAGAGGGAGAGAAATGCAGAAGACGCAGAAGGCAATGAACTTCCCGCGATTCCATCAAGTGGCTGCGATTTATCAGCCGCGCTGCCAGCCGCCATGCAACCAGAATTACAGAACTTCAGTGGTGGCATGGACTTCAGCTCCTTGTTCGCAGGCGACACTCCCGAAGACCTCTTTCTTGACATTTCTGGAGCTTCCATCATGAAGCCTTGGCTAAGACCTCTAACTTCCTTGTCACCCCCGAACGAGGTAACCCTTCCTGCGAATGGGGGGGAGTGCAGTAATTCCCCCGACCACCAGGCCGATCCTGCTGTTCTCTTTGGCATGAGCCCCATGACCTTCCTGGGTAATGGCCACATTTTCACTTCGACCGAAGATGTTAAATCTCCCAGCAGCACGCATTCGACTTGGGACACCTCGAAGAATGCGCATTCAGGACAGATGTTGGGTAAGAGGTCACTGTAAGGGTCTTTTTTTCTCGTGGAGGCTTTGCAGATCACATACAAAGATGCCTTTTTTGGTGCAGAGGTTTGTGTATTGTTCAGCGTGATATGTTCCCTGTTGACATAGCATGCCCTTTGCGTCCTTGTGTTGACCCTGGCACTCGCGTCACGTTACGGAGTAAAGTGTATAGCATTGTTGTGTGGCTGGGTCGTCCCGAGGCGAGAGTTACGACCGATTTATCCATATTACTCTCCATTTTCTCTTCAGGGAATCTTATCCGGATGGATACGAGTAGGCATTATCCCTGGAAGCATGTTGGTCGCAGAGTGGGTTCCTTGTACGAAGTAGTGGCCATAACGTGACCTTTCTCTGATACCCACCAATTCTTGGCATCAAGCGAAGTAGCACCACTACTGGGATTTCATGGACAGGATCCCACCTACGAACATCAGGCTTGAAACCCGGGGAGTAGCACCAGCAACCGGTACCCTCCTGTGCGATGTCCGGAAAGATCCGCTTGAAGCTGTAAGCAAATGTAAGTATTACTCTTCCAATCTGACTAGAAACTATTAAACACGGGAGTTGCATGATCAATTACGTATCGTAGCCCCGGAAGATGTAACCGCCATAGTTAACCTGAAGGTCGACCACAAGCTTGGTCTTTCTCGCGCGAGCAGCAGCTACGAAGAAGTCTCCAACGACCTCCTGGAACTCAGCAGGATTCTTAGGCCCGAACGACATCAGGGCCAGAACAGCGATGTCCTGGAAGTCCGGCTCGTCAATGAAGTAGCCGGAGATGATGGAGTCGCTGCTGACAGCAACAGGCGTAGGGTAGCCTTTGACGCCAGCCGGATGTTCCAGTGGTGCGGACTTGGGTGTTCTTGAAGGTGCTGCGCTGGTTGCGGAAACAGGAGTAGAGTGGTCGACTCCAGCGCCAGGGGCAAACCTGTTGGAAAATGTTGTGCCGTCAACGACGCCGTGCCAGTCACCCTTGAGTCTTGCCACATTGGGTAGTTGTAGGAATGTTCCATTGTCGAAGGTGAAGGAAGTAACTTCGCCAGGGTAAATGTATCGTGTACGGCCGCCGTGCTTGAAAAATCCAGCGTTATTTGACACGTCCAAAGCCTTCGAGTAGAACATTGTGTTATAAGCAGAGTCAGCATCCTGACTTCCCGTGACCGCGAAGATCTGATCCTTGATGAAACTTGCCGCATCAACGCCATTGATGGGTGAGACAACGGGCGAGTTCCCTGTAGATGAGATGACATCGTCATAGACCTTAATGACGGGCGGGGAGATGCAGTCCTCGCTGATAGCGACAAGGGAAAATGGCCTCATCCATTCCATGGCGTTGGACAAGATGTCTGGGTTGACGTACGAGTGGCCATCATGAGCGGGGCTAAAGACCTTGATGAACATGTCCTCCTGCCATGCGTACTCGTTGGAGTACTTGTCGGCCTCCAAGCTGACGCGGATGTCGTCGAGGGCGGCGAAGATATCATGAGACGGGAAGAAGTAGTCGGTAGGCGGGTCCTTCAAGAAAGCAAGATCTGACTGCCACTCAAGGTAGGCTTCAGCTCATCGACGAACTTCAGGGCGGCAGTCTTGTCTAACGGTGTCGAGTTAATACAATCATACGCAAGCTTTGCGTTGACGGTGGGCCTCGGTGTAGCCGCAATCTGAGCAACCCAAGAGGAGCTGACGGCGCAACAAGCAGCCGTAGGAGTTCCCACGTTGCTAGTCGTCGATGGTGTTGCTATGTAGGAGTAGGCACTAGAGATACGCAAATCGGTATCTTCAACTTGGTTGGCCTTACAGCCGTCAAGCACATAGGTAGGAGTTGCCGTAGAAGCGACTACACCTGCTGTGAAGGTCGCGCAAAAGGTTTTGGCAGTCTCAAGTTGACCCGGTGTCTGGGTGGCCCTCAGGACTCTGAGACAGTTGTCGGCATTACAGCCTGCAGCGCTGGCAACACGAGTTACCAGGGCCAGCCCAACGGCGCTGGTCCTGGGAAAGAATGACTTCATGATTATGTTTTGTGAAGGGCTAACAAAAAGCGAGACAGTGAAAAAGTGAGCTAATTTACTCTAGAGTGTCTGAAGGTCGAGATGGCAAGGTGCTCATAGATCATTTCCGCATGCCGAGATGGTCTTGACGTTGCTTGTATTTTCATGACGGGGATACCGTGCAGCTCGCCGATGTAGAAGCCATCTGCTTACCTTCTCCGCTTGCAGATAGAAATGTACCCGACAATTCATGCTTACATGTAATATGCTGACAACCCAAATCCAAAAGCAGCACGGGACGACATTACAGGGTCCACTGGGAGGCAATAAGACGTGGAAATGGTTCGATCCCACTCCCAAGGAGACCATGAAGGACACTTCTGTTGATATTTCAAGAATTCGAATCAGCTTTTTTGTGTGGAAGGTAACAGGCCAGAGAAATTCGGGATGCTCTAGGTATTGTGTCGCTGTCTATTCTCAAAGCCATGCTATGTAGATCACATTGTTATCAGCCAATCAATGATGTACAGCTAGGTAGGATCCAGATTAATTAGCTATTTGACGCTGACCCCTTAACTTCGCACTACAAATGTTAGCACCAAATACAGAAAACCAAAATGCGGTACGTCAGGGTCACAGTGACGACTTGGATGTCATGAGTTTTCTACTAATTTCAGGGGTCGGCACCATCGTCAAAATTAGTTACCACGCTTCACACGAAAATAACGGGTTTGTGGCAAATCGGTGCCGAGACCAAAACGGGCAGCAGAACCAGAAATCGACCTGCGATTAGGTAGATATGATCTGTCAGCGTTCTTATCGACGGTAATTATAATGAGGTGACTGACCATCGTGTTCAAGTCAATATGTAAGTCGAATGCACACAAGCGCCCTACTTCCTACAGGTTCTTGTATTTGTTTCAAACACCAACCATACATAATTAGATACCCTGGCTTTTCTCTTCCACTAGCACGCAGGCTATGTAAGCCCTCAAGAAAACCGCTGAAGTTGCGGCAATTCTCTGCCCCAAAGCCCAGTCAAGGAAAGGAATAATTTGATTAATGATTAGGAAAAGAAAAAGATTGGTTGTGATGTATGTCTCCACCTTCTCGCATCGAGTGACAGATTCCCCCAGATCAACAATAAGTTGGTGTGCCGAAGACAATTGTTGTTCTTCTCTGTAACTGCTTTCTACAGTAAAGTCGATCGCCGGGAAGGCTTCTCGGATCAGGCGGGCAACTTTGTAAGCTTTCTGTTGCAAAATTGCTGGCTTCTGTACATCGGCAGTGGTGAATTTGTATGGTTCCACAGCCGGTAACCACGAAGCCACGACC
The DNA here is from genome assembly GCA_025331125.1 of Mycogone perniciosa. Classification (NCBI taxonomy): domain Eukaryota; kingdom Fungi; phylum Ascomycota; class Sordariomycetes; order Hypocreales; family Hypocreaceae; genus Mycogone; species Mycogone perniciosa. The sequence goes on along the minus strand of JAOALB010000078.1, from coordinate 39,885 downwards.
TGTGCAATTCTTTGCTTAGGCATTGTACAAACGCTCTTCCGGGCTGGCTTTCGCAGCTCAAATTTGAGGGAGGCAACTACATTTCTTTCGCAGACGATTTCATCTCCCGGGATCCTCTGGTGGAGAAGCTCGCTGGTGCAATGGCCTACGACAAGCACGGTCTCTTGGATCTCATCATCTACATGGACGGCCATGAGGAGATACGGTGATAGTGGAGCATTGATGGCTATCTACCGCCAGCGATCAAGCTTCTCACCGGAAAGCGTCAGTCTCGCCGTGTCGACCAGGGTAGACTGATGGCTCTCCTCGAGAATATGCGAGATCTTCGATTCGATAGCAGAAGCCTTGGTACCAATCAAGGAGCAGAAAGCCTCAACTTGGTCCCCGTCTTGATGGCCCAAGAGGATGTCTGCCACCGATTCAGGTTTTCCACTGGTTCTCGGGTCTATGAGTGCTCCTGGGTGATCCGACGCAAGATGGAACACGGTGATGACGCAGCTCCGACTGCTTCCACTGCTGTTGCGGTAGCGGTGATGAACCAAAGAGCTTGCGTTGAAAACCCCGGTGATGGGTTGCTCAGGGTATTCTACTTCAACCACTACAGGGCTGCATCCGCTGACGTCACTTTAAAATTCGAACACGGATTCAATGCTCTCGTCAGTAATGAAGAGGCTATCATTCTCCGTGGACCAGGGTTGAGAGTGCTCATCCACCCGAACAAAACGGTTTCCCTTGTGTGTCCCTGGCAAGAACGTAAAGTTTTGACCAGTGGAACCTTTGACTTGCCCCTTTTCCCAGCCAAGCAAGATTTTGTGTTCTTCTCGAAAAGGGGTGTTGTCGACATGGAGCATGTTGTGCTGTGCATTTACTGAAATCGGTTGAGTGTCTTTGCCCCGAGCATCTGTCATCCTTACAGGGCCGCCCATTGCGTAGGACAGCAAGGCGATAAGAAGAGGGTGGATGATCGCGTCGTTATAAATTGGATTGTTGAGGAAGCCGGGGTGCTCAACCAGGTGGGAAAAGGAATGGAGCAACGCATGGCTTCCCGAACCGCTCATGATGCTCGAGAAATCGTCGATGAGCTGTTGAAAAGAGGCAAAATAAACCAATCCGGCAAAAACGGCGCATCCATCGCCCATAGCACTTCGACGAGTCTGACGAAGCGAGCTTCCGTCGCCGCATTTGCCCAGCCTTTTCGAAGTTCTCCTAGCAGGGTCTTTCGGAAGGTTTCCTTAGACGTGGCGTTTGGACCAACATGAAAATCGTTTGCTTGGAGACTGATGCATGGGGCAGAAGACTTTGAGACGATAGATGCAATCAAGTCGGCTCGCTCTTCAGCTGTGCTTGTTATAGAGAGGCCGACGGGGACAACATCGTTGGAGTGGCTGGGAAATATGCCCAAGTTCTGACTGAGAGAGATATGCTCTCTTCTTTGAATCACTTTCATGTTGCTGGCAGCTTTGGTTTGCCTGGCACTGGCAATAGAAGTGGTTCTTTTGCTCAACACCAATTCCAACATTGTAGGTACACCGTTTTAAATTAGGCGTCTCATTTGCCACACAATTAGTGACGATGCTCGTCCCGTAGCCAGGGCAGCTCAATCAATTCCGTCTTCCCTTGTGTTTGCTTGGCAAGCTAATTGATGGTGCATATTTGTGGTCAGACTTGTGCTGACCCATTCAAGTTCACTGCTAGACTCATTGCTGGCCCACTCAAGTAATCATGCAACAGGTTTATAGATGCGAGACATCGATGTGGTCCACCGTTAATGCATGCATGCTGAGAACAGCGCAAATTGTCCCAATTTTAGCTGTATCGTACAGCTCCCGGAATGCAAACACCAAGTCAGGGGTGAAAGGCTTCTACAAAGAAAAATTTACAACCCGTATTAAGCTCGTCCCGGTTTTGATCAGGCATTGGGCTAACACAGATCTCGAAAAAAATCCTCATTGACTTGCATGATCACAGAGCACGATGAAACCTTCAAAGCCATACTCAAGGCTTAGTCAAAGCGAAGACAGTATTTTGACATCCTCGACCATTGGAGACGACAAAACACCCAGCAGATGAGGTCATGAATGGACTCGTAAATGCGCATTCATTTTCCTCGGTATTCTCGGCGGCATAACCTGTGCAATCTTGGGGTATGTCGCCCATTCAAACATTCAACCCCACTCAACAAAACTCGACTCATCATCAACATCTGAGCTTCATTGTGACAACTCCTCTACAGAGGCTCGCGCGCTTAGCTGCGTATTCGATCTCCTTACCAACAATTGGATGCCGGAGTACTGTTCCGACCCGTATACTGATGCTGAGTAACGCGCATGGGTGCTTGATTCTGACCGCCAACTCGGGGCTTGGGCATTCTATCACGACGACAAGGCAGAGCATCAGGTGGCTTCAAAGGAAGAATTTTCCGAACTCGTGGGAAAGGATGTCTATACGACCACAGAAAATCATCTTGCACATTGTGCCTTCCTCGCGCGGCGAATGCATCGACTCATAACAGGCGATATTGCCACCGTTGCGCATAACACTTTCGCACACACGATGCATTGTACTTCGGCCATACTCAAAGCTATTGGCACTACGGGCCAATCAGTTAGGGCTCAAATAGGTTCCACGTTCGACGTCGGTATCGTGTCGTGTTTGATGTAAATGGCATAAAAGGAATCCTGCTAGAAAATCCACTTTCCCTTCCAGATTTCTTACCCGTGCAAGCAAGCTGCTTTGACTTGGTGTTATGTCGTAGCTCTTTGATCTTCACTCGATATTCTGATAGATCTCTGGCTGGACATTGTCATGCTTAACAACTGATCCAACGTTTAAAACCGAGCATATAAGGTAGAACAGGAAATAGTTGGCAGTTTTTGCCCGTTACTGTGAAAGTGAAATGCTGGTTGTAAGCTAAGTGCCACGGTCAGGAGGCTGATGTTTGAGCTCAGATTACTAACAACTCACACCGGGGCGAGATTCCAGTAGGACGACTAGAATAGGTCAGTGGACTCTTTCTTTATAATATTAGTCCAATACCTCAGATATATACGTGTGCTCCATCAACTATTTACAAGTTGTCTATCCACGTCGTTTAGCCTTGACTACCACACAATTTATGACCAACAATATGCTGGAGTACGACCAGACCGCCCAAAAATGTAATGGCACCACTTGTCCTTTTGATTTATTGAATAACATCAGTAAGGACTTGCCCCTGATGAACTGGTTAGCATATTTGGAACAGACAACTAGAAGGAATTCAAAACAGCTGGAATGTGCATACCGGTCCATGGATGTACAAGAATAGAACCAAAAGGCGGGAAGGAGTTTGCTGCCAGAAATTTATTCACTTTGTCGGTATTTGTGCAGACGTGTTGCGCGTGGTGGATGTCGACCGGTCGCCTATCATCTTCATGCCACTCAACAACCATGAGCGACATATCTGCGTGGCAAAGCTCTGACTGGCGGAGGCTACTAGAAGATTAGCAAGACATCCGGGGTCAAATCCGTTTCGAAATTTCATCGTACATGTCGATACAGTGATCTGTACTTTGTTTGTTAGCGATCATCACAAGTGGGAGCATCACAAGTGGGATATGGTATGGAAATCTTGACCAATGTGCTCCGGTATCGGTTCTTCTGGGGTTGCCTTGTACATTTCCGCCATCTCTGGATAATATTCCGGAAGCATGTACAGTCGAATATTTTTCTATGCCCTTGTAAGTAATTGGTTTACCAAGATTAGGTATAAATTCAAGTGACAAACTAGGCAATGCAAATTGTGTAGAAGGCTGAATGTTCCCATGATCCCACCTTTTTCATCTTGGAACTCCAGAAGGATTCTTGAAGCAAAGCTTGCATTCCGCCATCCGGATTTGGGGACTCGAATGGTGTAGTCTACTGAGATGTTAGAACTCTGATAAGTACCTGGCAAAGAGTTGTGATTGACTTGCTTCTTACTGGTTCAGGCCAGGCGCTGTCCAATTCGGGGCGGGGTTTTCCACGGAATGGACCATTAATTCCAAATTTATGATCGAAGGTTCGAAGGTCTAGTTCTATCGCGGGAGCTATCCAATCTGCGTTTGTGTAAGATTTCTACTACTGTGTTTCAATGCGATAAGAACTCGGGCTTATAAACATACCGGTGTGAGGTAAACGAACATCCTTGACTTTTTCAGCTACTCTAGTAGTCCTGGGGACGCTCATCATAAGCACCAATCCAATATTAAGCAGCAAACCAAAGGTATTCACAGCTAAGAAAGTCCAGTTTGTCCACTTTTGTTGTCTGTCTTTGTTGAGAGTGTAGTCTTGACTGAGAAGGTACTGATCATCAGTCACAATCCTCTAAGTCAGAAGAAGGGGACCACCTTTAGCTTCCTTTTTTACAGTTAAATGTTAAAAGTTTATAAACGCTAGGCTTTATATAACAATCCGGGATAATTTTTATTAACTAAACCGAAGCTTGCAGTGTTTAGATTAGCAGAAAGGTCAGGGAGAATACTAAGCAGTATATTATTATTACAATTCTATAAAACTAACTAATTTAAATAATACTATAGCTAACGGCTGTCTAAGTAACTATACTAAATAATTGTAACTTATCCAGTCTTATAAATAAAAAGAGATATATAGTGATCGCTGAGTTCCTTTAGTGTGCGTTTATAGTGATTACGGTCTTGGTGTAGTTAGTGTATAAGCGATCATTTCCTCTGTAGTGATTATTTCTTTCCGATTGGTTATTGCGTCCGACGTTCTCCCGTATTCCCGTGACCTGGTCTTTAACCTAGACAGGTCGTGATATCATCGCTTTAATGCCTTGAAACACGCAAGTCTAACAAACAGACACAGTTCTCGGAAACACACCTTCATATCACCTATCTCTCTTTATTAGCTCTTATACATCGTGATTCAGTTTTGCACGCTTCTAGGCTTGCTTAAGCCTATATATTTCTAGGCTGCTAGGCAGGCGATATGGCACTTGACGATCCGGGCGTGTCAGGCGGCACCTCTACTCTCGGCCCTGCCCAAGTCGCAATTATTGTCTTCTTCAGCATTGCACTTTACAATATCGCCGAGCTCAGCTTTATTATCTTCGTTACCTTCAAAAAGCACAGAGGTCTCTACTTTTGGAGCTTTGTCGTTGCCACCTGGGGCATAGCCCCTCTTGTCATCGGTTTATTGATCAAGGGCCTATCACTCTGCAATATTCCTGGCGTCTATATTCCTATAATATTTGTCGGTTGGGTCGCTACGGTAAACGGCCAATCGGTTGTGTTATATTCACGCCTACACCTTGTGGACAATAACCCTACCCACTTATGGTGGGTCCGGGCTATGATTATCTTTACCACCATTGTCTGTTATATCCCTATATTGGCTCTGGCTTCCGGCGCCAACTCATCCAACCCTGGACCATATTTGGTGCCGTATGCGGTCTACGAAAGAATCGAGCTCACCGCCTTTTTCATTCAAGAGTCCATTATATCAGGCCTATATATTTGGGAGACTGCCAAGCTCCGGAGGCTTCAGAACAGCATTCAGGTACAAGGAACAGCGCGGGGCATCATGACGCACTTAACAATTATCAATATAATCGTTATCCTACTCGACATCGCTGTCCTCGGGCTCGAGTACGCAGGCATCTACAACATCCAGATATCATTTAAGCCCCTCGTTTATAGCCTTAAGCTGAAGTTGGAGTTTAGCATTCTCAACAGGCTCGTTGAGCTGGCAAGTATGCGGAAAGACCTGACAAGTATAAGCTCGCTCAACCGCATGCACACGAATGCTATAGATAATACCCGAGATAATGGACGACAACAGATGGAAGCGGTCCATCCAGAACGAAGCGGGAAGAGCCAAATGACCCTGGAGGTGTCTGTCGCGGTGAATCCGGCGGACAAAAGATATAACTGAGGTATATATACACACTGATGGCTACCCAAGACTGGAGAATGCCGAAGATATCCTGACAGCATCGACTATAAATCCGGTGCTACTCTCGAGGTGGACCCTACTATTTATTGTTTGGTTAAAAAAAGGAGGAAGTTGTAGTGAGGGGGACCATCGATGTCGGATACGATACTGACCCGCTATGTAGGCTTAGACAACGCTGGCCACAATCCAAGTTTAATTAATTCAATTTATTCTAAAGGTCGATTTTTATAAATCAAGTTGACTTTCCCCTTAAATTAACTTGCAAGCAAGTTATACTATAATATTTGTAGGATATTTTATACCTATTATTTTCCTTTATTTTAATAATAATAATAATACTATACTATTAACGTTTTATAGTGATAAGGCCACTAATCCTAGTAAAGTAAAAGGATATATTATACTAGGATTAATTATAGTATTATAAATACATATCAAAGGTCCCTTTATATAATATTATATTACTTTTATAAATATAGTGTTTTAATTTTCTTTATAAATAAATTAACAAAAAATATAGATTTTATATAATATATTAAATAATTCAAGGTAATATTAATAAAAGGTTAGCGTTTATTATAGGTATAGCCTTTTATAGTAATTAATAATAAAGTATTAGTATATATATATATATATATTGTAATAATCTGGGTTGATTCCTAACAGTTAAACCGAGGTTTATGGGTTTATATTGACAGAGAGGTTAAAGATAAATATTAAGCAGGGTAACGTAGTTACGATTCTATAAAATAGGCGGTTCTAGTAAATGTAATTTATTAATAACTTTTTAAATAAGTATATTAAATAAGTAATAAGCCAGTTATATATATATAAAGGAGAGTTATAATAATTATTAAGGAATATAGCTATATTTTTAATAATTTAAGGTTTATAATTACTTAAATATATCTTTAATTATTAATAATTCGGTATATACGTTGGTAATTATATTTTTATTAGCCTGTCATTCTAATATTCTGCTAGACCTAGGCTATAGCCTAGTTAAGTTGTAATATAATATCCCCCTCCTATTAATTTTATCCCTAAAACCTATTATATAGCTATCCCTTTTCTTTATAAATTTTCTTCCTTTTAATTTCTTTTCTGTTTTTATCCAACTATGCCTTATAGTATTGCAAAATAGCGGAAAGTTCCTAAATTTACTAAATCCTCGCAGAATTATACTATAGCTATATTAATTATTAATACTATTAATATCTTTATTATATTATATTTATTTTATAAAAAGTAAAGTATTCCCTATAAAATAGCTATAGGCTATTTTTATTATAAAGAGTATACTTTGTCGGGGGTAACTGATATACCCAATGCATTTACAGTCCTTCTTACTAGCCTACCCGAGTAAAGTTAGTTGCTTATTTAAGCAACTACTAGATTAGGGAGGCATAAGACTATAAAGATAAACAGATAGACCTAGTTTAACAGGATCAACCCGCGTTCTCCCTTAATACACTACCCTTACCTGTATTTTCACAGCCGTTAAGGCGTAAAGAGGTAACCGTTAGTTACTTTCGACTGCAGACATTATAATCAAATGATTCGCAGTATCTTTTAGCCTTTATATTACTCAATTACGGCTTTGTGGTTCTATTAAGAGCGCGGTTCCCGCGCTCTATTCCGGTTATTGTTGGTGTATATATATATTTAGAGCGCTGATTCCCCCTCGACAAAATACCTGTTAAGGCAAAATATATAATAGAAATAGTATCTTTTTAGCAGCTAGTATATATCTTTTTTAGTTTATTATAAGTTATTTCTAATATTTATAGTATATTGTTTAATAGCTGAAAAGGAGTATATTAAAAATAAAGAGTATACTATTAAGTGTAAGTTATTAGAATAGCAGTAATAGATAATAGTGTTAACTGCTTTAATAAATAAGCATTTTGTGTAATTAAGTTATTTTCGCGAGTAGCAGTTATAAGTATAGTTATATAGGGTTAAAATATTGCGTTATAGCGCTAATCTATTAAATAAATTAAATAAGTTTAAATGCATTAAGTTAAAGGCTATTATTAATATTTAGTCTTTTAGTAGTATAGATATATTTAATTAGAATATCGTATTCGGTAACCCTTTACTTAAAGACTTAAATTTTAATGGAAGTGTTAAAGTTTTATCAAGGTATTCTTTAAATGTTCTCTAAGTTCTTAAAGGTTATATTCCTCTTTATAGTTTTTCTATTTAACTAAGTATTAGCGTTTATTATTTTCTGCTTTTATAGCTTTAACTTCTTTAACTTTATATTTCTTTTTAATTGCTAGGACTTTAATTAAATCTATAGTTAATTTATTTTTTAATTTATTTTATAATGCTTTTTTAAATAGTAAAATGTAAAATATTAAGTAAATTTAATTTATTGCTTAGTTGCATTATTTTAATATTTATAGCCTTTTTTTTAGCGAATAATAGTATAAGTAAACTATATCTCGTTTTTTAAAGATTAATCCCTTTAATTTATATTTATTAATATACTTCTTTATTCTTTCTTATATAAAGTAAAAGTATACTTATATTTCTTCATATAATTACTTTATATTTTCGGCTTTAATTTATACTTTATTAATATATAGGCCTTTCCTTAGCACTTTATATATATTTAATATAAAGCTGTAATTAGTGTATATAAAGCTAAGTTTAATTTACTTTAAAATATTACTATTATAAAATATTTATATAATTAATAACTTTTTTACTTAATTATTTTAATTAAAGTTAATATAACTTTTTAAGTAAAGTTTAATAATCTAGTTGATGCATTTTATTTATTTATTGATTTATAGGTAATAGGCAGTATTAAACTTATTGTTTATATTTAATTACTTTATAAATATTTACTAGCATTTAAATTTAAAGCTTAATCTTTAATTAAAAATAATTTTAGCTGGAATTCTATAGTTAACTATAATAAATTGCAAGAATATATAAATTAGTGTTTTTATATTTATTACTTTTTTATATAAGAGGAAATAAAAGTATTTAATAAATTAATTTATAATTATTAAAATACTATTATATTTAATCTTTATTTTTAGTTTCATAGATAGTGGTAGTTTAATAATAAAGTTTAATAAAATTAACTTTTATAGTTATTTTAGTACTAGTAAAAGTTAAAGTTTATTATATAGTTTATATTTTAAAGGTTTAACTATTTTATATATTATATACTAAAAAATAATATTTTATATAACTTTTTTAAGCCTTTAAAACTGGAAATACTTTTAAATTTATTTATAGGTTTTATAAATACCTTTATATCTATATATTAAATATTAATAAACAGTTATAACTATATTTCTTTAAAGTTTATTTAAAATCTAAATCTTTTTATTTTATTATTAAATTCCTTTATTATTAAACTTTATATCTTTTAAAAATCTATTATTATATTAAATAGTATAATACTTTTTAATATATTAAAGTATAGTATTACTGCTAAATACTTTATATATCGTTTAAAGTATTATTTATTAGAAATATTCTTTAAAGGTTTATTTCAAAATCTATTTAATATACTCGATTTTTCCTTAATTATAGTTAGCTTATCTGCTAAATGCATTTATTTATTTATTTTCAGATCCTTTTTAATAGATTAGGATATAGTCGAATTTTAAAAGGTATATTATATAGCAGATCTGCCTTTTAGAAAGTTATTAAACTATTATAAAGTATATAATATTTTTATAGTTAATATATACCTTAATTTTATATATTTCTTTTAATAAATAGTATTCTTATTTATTAAATATAAAAATAATAGTAAGGAATTATTATTATATATTAAATAGTTTAGTTCTGCGTTATATAATACTTTAAGTAAAAGGCAATACAGTATAATTTATTATTTTTATCCTTTTAATTAAGCTAAGCTTTTATAGTAATATTAAAAGTATTTATTTTAACTTTTATTTCTTTAAATAAATGAAATATAATAAATATAGGTTTGTTTAAAATATATTATTTAAGTTTATTAAAAGCTTTTTATATACTTAATACTTATAAAAACTTTTAATCTTTTTTGGTAAATTTATAGAGAGTTTATATAATACTTTTATAACCTTTAATAAATTATTAGTAATAGTTAATAAATTTTAAAAAACTTTAAACTTCTTTAATTATTATAGGTATAACCTAATCTTTTACTGTTTATACTTTTAATAGATTTATATAAATTTCTTTAAAAGTAATAATATACTTTAAGAAAATAACTTTTTATATATAGAATTGACGTTTTTTAAGTTTTATAAATAATTTAATATTTTATAGTATTTATAATACTTTATAGATATATATTCTATATTCTTTAAAAGTATTTAAAAAAATTAAAATATTATTTAAATGAATAATTATAAAAATATTCAAGTCTTTTTTTAATATATTATTAATTATCTTTAAAAATATTATAAGGGTATAAATAAAATTAAAAGGTATAATTAAATATTTAAATAAACTATATTTAATTTAAAAAGCAGTTATTTATTTATATTTTTCTTCAATTTAAATAAAGCTATAAGCGCCTTTAAAGTTTGGCGCTATAAACTACTTTTTCTTATATACTTTATTTTATAATTTTATAATTAATAGTAATAAAGTTTTATCTTTAATAATAGTTTTATTAAACTATTAGTAATTTATAATTAAGTATAATTTACCTTTTTCTTTTAATTTAAATATAATTAAATAGTTTACTTTTAATAAAAAGGGTTAAATATACCTTTTAGCTAATATATTATTTAAATAGTTATATGGGCTTTTAAGCTTTTTTTTATTTAAATTGTAAATTTTATAACAGGTAATACTTATATTATTTTTAAGTTTAATTATATAGTCCTATTAACTGTATTTTAATAGTTTTATATTAAGTATTTTATTAAATAGTTTATTATATTCTTAATATTCTTTAAGAATATTTTATAATTATTTTAATAATACTGCTATTTTAAAGCTTTTTATTTTAAGTATTCTATTAATATTATTAAATACTTTTTATAAAAAGGCAATTATTTTTTAAATTTATTTATTTTTCCCTTTACTTTATTTAAGTTTTATTTTTAAATAGATTATTTCTATAATTAAACTAAAAGTAACTTTTTTAATTCCTTTTATTAATTTATTTAAAGGTTTTTTATTTTAAGATTCTTTCTTTACTGTTAAATACTTTTTAATAATTTTAATTACTAAAAAAGCTTTATTATTACACTAATAAAGCTAGCTGTTTTCTTAATTAATATTAAAGTTATTGCATTCTAATTAAAAATAACCGAAAATAATATTATACTTGTTAATATTTATTATATTATAAAAAACTACTTTTTTATATTTAGCGATTTTAGCTTTAAAATAATTAATCTTTTATTTAACTTATCTATTATTATATATTAAAGCTTTTCTTTTTATTTAATAATATTAATATAGTTTAGTTTTCTCTTTTTAAAGTAACTATAAGTAATTTATAGTTATAGGTGCAATAAAATTGCTTATTGCTTTATTATTTATTAATATATATAATTAATATCCTTGAACTATTATCTTTAATTTAAAATATAATAAATATTTATTATTACTTTTATTATTTAATATTTTAAAAGATATAATTTATTAATTATTACTTTATAGCCTTTTTATAGGTAATATTAATTATTTTTTAATTTTTTTCTTTTTATATAGATTTTGCAGTTAATTAAGGTTCCTTAAAGTAAATACTATTTTCTTTTATTATAAGCAGTTCCTTTATAGGTAATAAAGTTAAACTAGTTTCTATATAACCTTTATATAATTTACTTAATCTATTTATCCTTTAACGTAGGTTTATACTTTATATATTTTTATATTTTCTATTTTTAAAGTTTCTTTTATAAATAAATAATATATTTATCCTTTTAATAGTATATATAATCCAGTAATAAATATAAGGTATTATTAGTTTATTATAAATGCTAACTTTATAAGTTATTTCGCTTATTTATAATGCACTTTAGGCTATTGCATTTTCAATAGTATTATTGATTGTATTTAAACCTTTTATTATAGCGGAAATATTACTTTATTAATTTCTCTTAGCAGTAAATATAATATCCTTTAAATTTATATCTTTCAAGTCTTTATAGTTAATAGTATTCCTTTAAAGTTTCGGTATTTAATTTAATAATAATAATTTTAAAGTTTTAATACTATATAGTTATAATTTACTTTTTAAAAGCGTTATAATCCTATATTTATTTTATAAAGAGGAATAGGATTTTAATTGAAAATGCATTATACTTTACTTTCTTTTAAAAGTATACTATATACTTATATATAATATAAATAACCTAGGATATAATATAGTCTTTTTTATAAATAAAGTTATTTACAGTATAGTCTCTTTATATATAAAAATATATAGGCTTTATTTATAAGCTAAAGTAGTTAAAATAGCTTTAATAGTTATTTTATTATTAGCTTTATTGTGTATATAAAGCTGTCTATATAGGTATAGATTTAACCTATTTTATTATATACCTGTAGCAACTCTTTTAATTAAGTTTAAATAGTATTTATTAAATTTACCTTTAAAGTTACTGTTTATAGGCAGTATATTTTCTAGTTTTAAAAGTATCGTATTATATAGTAATAGTCTATATTATAAAGGGTTACTTTTATCTTTATTATTAAAGTTACTGCTATTAGTTTATCTTTTATTACTTGCAGTAATTTAATTAAAATATTAATAGTTAATTATAATAATTATCTATTTATTTAACATACTATTATCCTTATTTAATTTAATATAATTAAAGTTTAGGTTTTATTTTATTAAACTATTTAAGTAAAGTAAATCTTTATTTACTTTATCTTTTTTAAAAATGCCTTTACCAGTTAAAGATTTAAGTTTTAATTGATATCCCTTTTAGTTTATTATAAATATCTTTTAAGTTATTTTAAGTATTATCTGCTTTTATTTTTCTTAGATTTATAAATAAAGCAGCTATTATTATAGTATATAGTCTAGTTAAGTAATATATAATTACTAATTTTTAAAACTATATTAACTTTTCGTTTAGGTTTTAGTGCAGGTTTTTAAAGTTTATTAGTTTTTAGCTTTTATAAAGCTTTACAGCCTTTTAATATATATCCTAGTTTATTATAGTTATAATAAATAACTTTTACTTTTCCCTTTTAAATAGTATTTAGATTTATTTAATTAAGTCTTTTATTATTAAAGCTAGTAATATATTTTTATTGCTTTTTGCTTTAATTTATATATCTTTAATATTTATAAACTTATTTAAATTACTATTATCTTTTTCATATTTAAATAGAGTTTATAAAGTAAATTACTTGTATTTATATATTTTTTAATAAACTTAATAATGCCTTTATTTTAAAGGAATTTATAGGCTTCCTTTTTAACTTTTAGCTTAAATTTATTATAAAAGCGTTTAATAAAAGCAGAATTTCTTTATTTAACTTTAAAAGTATAGTTTTTAAAGTATATAGTATAATTAAAATATTTTCTTTTCTAGATTAAGTTTATAAATTTATTTCTTATAGTGTATTCTTTATTAATATTATTAAAAATATTTTTTAGCTTTTCTTTAAATTAATTATAATTAGCGAATATAGTTTATATTTATTTATTAGTATTAGCTTTATTAATAAGGAAATCCCTTTAAATAGGTTTAAATCCCTTTAAGGTATTCCTTTTAAGTTATTTAATAGTTAAAAGAACTTTACTACTCTTTATATTAAAATTAATTAAAAAGTAAGTAAAATAGTTATATAGTTAAATAAAAAATAGTTAAAGTATTATAATATTTCTATTAAAGTGCTTAAAGGGTTATAATCTAAGCAACTCTTTTAAATCCTTTAAAGGTTAGTTTCCTTTAAGGTTTAGTATAGGGTTTAGATTAAGTGCAGGCAGCGTTTAATTTTGCAAGTTTATAATAGTTGCTTGCTATTAGTAAATTATTTAACTAAGCCTAGCGTTTTTAATAACTAGGTATTAATAGTATTGCTTTTATTTTATATAGTTAACTTTTATATATTAAAAGGCCTTTTTTATATAAATGTAGAGTTACTTTATTTTATTGACTTTATTTTTATTTTTACTTTTATTTATATTATTATCTCTATTATTATCCTGCCTTTAGCGAGGAGGTGGAATAAAGGGTAGAGTATTAGGGTTATTAAAAGAGGATACTGTAGTAGATATATTTATAATATTGCTTAGGATTTTTAGTGGCCCTTTAAATAAAAGTCGTTAACGTATAATAATCTAGGTTAATTCTTAATAGTTAAATTAAAGTTTATAGGTTTATATTAATAGAAAGGTTAAAAATAAATATTAAAGCAGGTAATATAATTATAATTATATAAAACAGGCGGTTTTAGTAAATGTAATTTATTAACGACTATTTAAATAATTATACTGAATGAATAATAAGCCAGTTATATATATATAAAGGAGAGTTGTAATAATTATTAAAGAATATAGCTATATTCCTAATAATTTAACGTTTATAATTACTTATATATATCCTTAATTATTAATGATTTAGTATATACCCTAGTGATTATATTCCTATTAGCCTATTGTTTCGATATTCCGCTGGACCCAGGCCTTGGCCTAGTCAGGTTATAATATATATATATAGGATTAAGGTCTATTATAGTATAGAAAGGCAGGTTAAGGCAAATATTGTTATTATACTATAAAGAGTATAAAAGCCTTAAGGCTTTATAGAAAGCTATAGTTAAAAACGTGTTAAGGCCTAGTTATATAACCAGAGTTTATATAATAAGGCGTTATAATATTGCATTATAGTTGGTATTATACTAGTACCCCCTTTTTTATTTTACTATTTAACTATAAATAGCTATATTATATATATAAATTAATATTATAGGTAATTTATTTTCATGTTTTTAATATTAAGGTAAATAAAGTAAATTATATAGCTTTTTAATATTAATAATGTAGTTTAGTTATAGGCTTTAATATAGTATAATTTTTAATTAATACTTTATAGTGTTACGACCTAACTAGGCCAAGGCCTAGGTCTAGAAAAATAATAGAAGAATAGGCTAATAGGAATATAATTACTGAGGTATAGACCAAATTACTAATAATTAGGGATATATATAAGTAATTATAAACCCTAAATTATTAGGAATATAGCTATATTCCCTAATAATTATTATAACTCTCTTTTATATATATATAACTAGCTTGTTATTTAGTTAATATAGTTATTTAAATACTTATTAATATAATTATTTACCTAAACTATTAGTTCTATAAAATAGTAACTATATTACTATATTTAGTAGTTATCTTTAACCTCTCTATTAATATAAACCTATAAACCTTAGTGTAACTATTAAAAATTAACCTACATCGTTATATATTAACAACTTTTATTTAAAAGGCTATTAAAAATCCTATATAATACTATAAATATATCTGCTATAATAGCCTATTTTAATACTTTACCTTTTGTTTTACCTTTTTACTAAATACAGGATAATAATAAAGATAATAATATAAATAAAAGTAAAAATAAAAATAAAATTAATAAAATAAAGTAATTATATATTAATATAAAAAAAGCCATTTAATATATAAAAGCTAATTGTATAAAAGAAAAGCAATATTTTTAATATTGAATTATTAAAAAGATAAAACTTTAATAAATAATTTAATAATAGTAAACAACTATTATAAATTTATAGAATTAGGCCCTACCTGCTTTAAAGCTTATATTAAACTATAAAGGGAATTAACCTTTAAAGAATTTAAAAGAGTAGCTTAAAATATAGCCTTTTAAACACTTTAATAACAATACTATAATACTTAAAATATTTTTATTTAACTATATAATTCTTTTATTTACTTTTTAATTAGCTTTCATATTATTATAACCCAACCATATCAAAAACCTAGTTAAAGGATTATGGCAGAATGTCGGAACCTTTAACTAATCACTAATAAATTATGGCTATAAGCGTAATCCTATAAAAAGGATTACTATATAAAACCATAATCCTAGATTAACAGGATCACTATAATCTAAACAATTTAAATACATTTATTATATATCTCCTTTATATATAAAACTAGATAAGTTATAATTATTAATATAGTTATTTAAACAGTTATTAATAAATTATATTTACTAGAACTGCCTGTTTTATAAAATTATAACTATATTACCCTGTTTAATATTTATCCTTAACCTCTCTATTAATATAAACCTATAAACCTTAGTTTAATTATTAAGAATTAACCTAGATTATTATATATTAACGACTTTTATTTAAAAGGCCACTAATAATCTTAAGTAATACTGTAAGTATATCTGCTGCAGTATCCTTTTCTAACACTCTACCCTCTATTCTACCTTTTCGCTAAATATAAAACAATAACAGAGACAATAATATAAGTGGAAGCGAAAGTAAGGATAAAGTTAATAAAATAGAACGACTATACATTTATATAAAAGAAGCCTTTTAATCTATAAAAGCCAACTATATAAAATAAGAGTAATGCCACTAATACTTAGTTACTGAGAATATGAAACTTTAGCAGATAATCTAATAATAATAAGCAATTATTATAAATTTATAGAATTAGGCCCCACCTGCTTTAAACCCTATATTAAACTATAAAGGGAATTAACCTTTAAAGGGTTTAAAAGAGTCGCTTAAAATATAACCTTTTAAGCCTTTTAATAAAAGTATTATAGCACTTTAATTATTTTTTACTTAACTATATAACTATTTTACTTATTTCTCAACTAGCTTAAATATAGAGATTTGTAAAGTCCTTTTAACTGCTAGATAGTTTAAAGGAAATACTTTAAAGTAATTTAAACCTATTTAAAGGGATTACTTTAATAATAAAAGTAAAGCCGATAAGTAAATATAGCTTATATTCGCTAGCTATAATTCATTTAAAGAAAAATTAAAAAATATCTTTAATAATAGTAATAAAAAATATACTATAGAAAATAAATTTATAAATTTAATTTAAAAGGGAAAATGCTTTAATTATACTATATACTTTAAAAACTATAGTTTTAAAGTTAAATAAAGAAACTTTACTTTTATTAAATGCTTTTATAATAAACTTAAACTAAAAGTTAAAAAGGAAGCTTATAAGTTCTTTTACAATAAAAGTATTATTAAATTTAGTAAAAAATATATAAATGTAAATAATTTACTTTATAAACTCTATTTAAATATAAAGAAAAGATAATAGTAATCTAGATAAGTTTATAAATATTAAAGATATATAAATTAAAGTAAAAAATAATAAAAATATATTGCTAGCTTTAATAATAAAAGATTTAGTTAAATAAATCGAAATACTATTTAAAAAAGAAAGGCAAAAGTTATTTATTATAATTATAATAAATTAAAATATATTTTAAAGGACTATAAAGCTTTATAAAAGCTAAAAATTAATATACTTTAAAAGCCTATATTAAAACTTAAATAAAAGGTTAATATAGTTTTAAAAATTATTAATTATATATTATTTAACTGGACTATATACTATAATAATAACTACTTTATTTATAAATCTAGTAAAGATAAAAGCAGATAATACCTCAAATAACCTAAAATAAATATTTATAATAAATTAAAAAGGATACTAGTTAAGACTTAAATCCTTAATTTTTAAAGATATACTTAAAGAAAATAAAGTAAACTAGTATTTACTACGCTTAGATAATTTAATAGAATAAAACTTAAACCTTAATTATATAGAATTAAATAGGGATAATAGTATCTTAGATAAATAGATAATCGCTATAATTAACTATTAATATTTTAATTAAATTACTATAGGCAATAAAAGATAGATTAATAGCAGTAACTTTAACGATAAAGATAAAGATAACCTTTTATAATATACACTATCACTATATAATACTATACTTTTAAAAGTAGAAAATATATTACCTATAAATAGTAACCTTAAAAGTAAAATAAATAAATACTATTTAAATTTAATTAAAAGAGTTGCTATAAGTATATAATATAATAAAATAAACTTATATTTATATAAACAGCTTTATATATAAAATAAAGCTAATAATACAATAGCTATTAAAGCTATCCCAGCTACTTTAGCTATATATAAAGAACTAATATATTTTTATATATAAAGAGACTATACTATAAATAACTTTACTTATAAAGGGCACTATATTATATCCTAGGTTATTTATATTATATATAGGTATATAATATACGTTTAAGCAAAAGTAAAATATAATATATTTTTAATTAAAATCCTATTTTACTTTATAAAATAAATATAAGATTATAATACTTTTAAAAATAAATTATAACTATATAGTATTAAAACTTTAAAATTATTGTTATTAAACTAAATAGTAAAACCTTAAAAGAATATTATTAGCTATAAAGATTTAAAGGATATAAATTTAAAAGATACTTTATTTACTATTAAAAGAAATTAATAAAATAATACTTTTACTATAATAGAAAGTTTAAGTATAATTAATAATACTACTTAAAGTATAATAGCTTAAAGTATATATTGCGGAGCGCAGTACAGCTATATAAAGTATAGAGAGAAATGGGAATAAAGCTTGATTCTAGTAATAAATATACTGTAATAGCCTCGCTATATATATATATAGCTAATATAAAGGAAAATGTAGAATATATGCATTATAAGCGCCTATATAGTTTAATATATCGCTTACGCGATATATATATTAACTAGTATTTACTATATAAGCAGATAAAAGCTCTTTAACGCTAATAAGCGCTAATAAATAGTAGGTCTTTAGCCTACTTAACCTAATATACCCCCTAGTTAATAAAGCTATTCCTAGTACTTTATTAACTGTTATTCTAGTTTATTTATAGTATTATAATTATTTAGCTATACTTTTAAAGCCTCTTTTACTTAATTAAAAGCTCTTTATTATAAATATATATTAATATTCTATTATTAAAAGTAAAAGGGATATAAATATTATAGCTATTATTAGTTTATAATAATAGGAAGTTAAATAATAAAGCTTTTTAAATAGGTAAATTAATTTTAAATAGTTAAAATAAATATATTAACTATCTTTTAATTTTATTCTTTACTTTTTTTCTTTAATTATTAATATTATTATTATTATTAATAGTAGTATTAGCAGTATTAGTATAGCCTTAATAAATATTATACTTTTTATATATTCCTTTTATAGTATACTTTTATTAGTTAATAATAAAATTGCAGAATAAAAGTACCTTTTTAATTAAGTATAGTTGCGGTTGCCCTTTAAAGGTGGTTTATTATAGCGTTAATTGTCCTTAGGCGGCTATACCTGCTATTGCTCCTACGCCAGCTCCTGCTCCGGCTAGTCTAGTTTCTGTTACTGCGCTGGCTGGTCCAGTTACTCGGCCTCTGTCTTATCTAAAGTTAAGGCTTATTAGGAATTGCAAGGAAGCCCTCGCTAAGCTGCGCGCTGCAGCGTCTTTATCAGCTCCTCCTCCTACTCCTACTACTTTTATTACTGCTCCTGCTCCTATTCCAGCCCCTGCCCCTATTATTACTGCTCCTGCTGCTGCCTTTACTGCTATACTGTTATCCCCTTTTTATAAAGGTTATTTAAAGTCAGCAATCGCTACTAAAAGAGATTTCTTTTAATATATTACTATTGCCTGCTTTTAGCAATATACTATTTACTTTAATAGTAACTATTAATATACTTTTTAATATATTTTCTTTTTACTTTTACTATATTACTTTAATTAATTATATATTTTATAATTATTTAATGCTTATATTAATTATATATTAGCTTCTTTAAGCTATAAATAAAGATTATAATTAAATAAATATATTATTCTTTCTTTATATATTTATAAGCTAATATAATTAAATAGTAATTTAATATAAAAAGGCATTGCGCTTTTAATTTAATTTATTAAAAAAAAGATTTAATTTATATTAAAAAGGCAGCTGCTTTAAATAGCTATAATAATAATACATTTCATATATAAGTGTATAAAGGGTAAAAAGCTTTAAGTAATTAATTATTGCAGTAATAAAGTATACCTTTTATAGTAAAGAGCCTTTAAGCTAAAATTGAATAGTTTCTTATACTTTTTTATATTTTATTCTAGTAATTATATATTTATTAAGTTTAATAATACTTTAAAATTTTTAAAGCGCTATTAAAAAAAGGCTTTAATAAACCTATTAATAAGTATAAAGTTAATAAAAAATTAAAAATTAAAAATAATCCTTTTTAGTATTTTTATTAAAGTTATATATTTAATATATTAATATAATATAAATAAATACTAATTTATATACTTTCTTTAATTATAAAATATATAATTAATTAATTATTATAGTTAATATTTTAATTAATATTAAAGTTAAATTTTATTTTTTAAAAAGGCAATATAAATCTATTACCTCTTTTACTATGTAATAAAAGTAAATTACTTTACTTTAATTATAAATATATTAACTATGCTTTAATATATAGTATTTTATAAAATAAAGCTTAAAAAGAGTATAATAAAATACTTTTAAAATAATCTTTAAATATTTATATTATTAATAAAAAAGTATTACTTAAAGTAATTAAAATTTATATTTTACTTTACCCTTTATACTAAAAAGCTAAAAAGCGCTATATATATAAACAGTAGATTAACTAGTTAACTGCTTTAAAATGCTTTTTTTTAAAGTTAATTAAAAACTGCAATAAAGCTAAAGTATTATATACTATATCTAACTTTATTATAATAGCTATATAAAGTATATATTTTACCTTTTCTTAATATATTTTAATAATTGCTTTTTTAGCTTATATTATAGCTTTTTTAAATTTTATAATAAATATTAAAATTATAAAAAGCTATATTTTATTATTAAATTTAAATTATTTTATAACCTTTTTAAAATGAATTTTATAAGAAAAGTGTATTTTATACTTTTTATACTTTTAAGTAATTTTAATATTTAAAAACTATTATATATCCCTTTTACTATAAAGCTTATACTTTACTTTAAGAGTATCTAATAGTTTAATATAAAGAGTTTTATTATTATAATAATATATAATTAAAATATTATTTATATAAAATATAATAAAAATCTTTTAAGTTTAATTATAAAAAAGGTAAAGCTTTTTAAAGTTTAAAATTAACCTTTATTTTTATAAGGTTTAAAATAATTTATTAAATTATAATTTGAGTAAATCCTTTAATTTATATAAAGCTTTAGTAAACTTTAAATAGATATTTAATTGTTTAAAACTTTTAAGAAGCTTATATATAACTAGTTTTAAATTTTTATCTGTTATAGTATTAAAAAAAGTATTTTTAATATTATACTGCTTTAACTTAAAGTTAAATTTTACTGTTAAAGCAATAAATATATAAAAAGAATATACTATTAATATAATTATATATATACTTTTTATTATAAAGTATTTTTATAAGTCCCTTTAAATTATAAATTAAGCTTTATAGTATTTTAAATTTCTATTTTAATTAAACTTATATTTACAAACCTAATATATAGGTAATAGCTTTATTTTTGCCTTTAAGTATAATATCTTTTATTAGGTTCCTTTTATATATAAAAAGTTAATTTTATTATATATAGTTTATTTAAACCTAGCTTTAAATAAATATTTTATAAACTCTTTTTAATCTTTTAATAGTTTTACTAAATCTTTTTAGTAAATAGTTTACTTATTAAAAGTAATACTTTTTTAAAGGGAAGCTTTTTAATTTATTACTATATTAAAAATAATAAATACTATTACTATACTTTTTAATTTACTATTTATTAGCTTTTATTAATTAAGTAATAGTTAATATAATATTAAATTAAAACGTTTTATAATTATTAAATATATAAAGTTTATTATCCTTTAAAGTAGTACTTAAAGTATATATTTTAGTTTTATATATTAAAAGATATTTATTAACCTTTTTTATAGGTTATTTCCTTTAAAGTCTTATACTTTTATAAATATTAACTACTGCTTTACTATTTAAAAAATTATTAATTAACTTTTCTTTTAAAATCTACTTTTTTAATATAAAAATAAATAAATCTTTTATATATTAGTCTGCCTTTAACTATAATAGTTTATCCTTTTTTATTAAATAGTGCATGTTTAATATATAAAGTTATTTTTCTGCTAGCTTTTTTTTTTAAAAAAAAGGTAAATTACTTTTAAAAATATTACTTAAAGTTCTTATTAACGCGCTAGTTTTATCTATAAAGATTAACTATTTTAAAGTAGCCTTTAATATTTAAAGACTAAAAGGTCTTTTTAAGTATACTAATAGTTTACTTAAAGCGTTTATTAAATTAATTTTAATACTTTATATAATTCCTATCTTTAAAGGTATACTTTTTTCTTTTATATTACTTATAAAGGTATTCTTTACTGCAGGAATATATATTAAAAAGAGTTTAAATTCCAGCTTATTTTTTTTAACTTTATTAAATAATTTATTTAATTTAACTATAAATAGTTTATCTGCATTTTCTTTTTTACTATTAAAAAAGCTAGTTTTATTAAATTATATATTCTTTATAATAATTACTTTTATTAAATAAAGTAATTAAATATAATATATATTATTTGCAGTATATTTAATAAAATATTTAATTAAGCCTTTAAGCTTTATTTTAAATTCTCTTTTATTTTAATTAGCTTTATAGTCTTTATTAAATATATAAGCGTAGCAGTAATATATATAAAGTTTACTTTAATTTAACTGTAAATCTATAGATAGCTCTTATATTAAAAAAGGCATAAAATCGCGGAACTATTACTTTAATTTTTTAATAAATAATATTATATTAAAGCTATATATAAAACTTATATTAATAATATATATAATAGCTTTTATACTTTTAAGCTATAAATTAATTAAAAGGTTTATAACTTTAAGTATTTTTATTAATTTATTTATAACTTTTTAACCTGCGCGCTTTGAGGCACTATTTGGCTTATATATATAGGAAAAGGTAAACTTTAAAATAATTCCTTTTACATTTACTTAAATCTAAAAGTATATTAAGCTTTTAACTGCAATTATAGCTTTTTTATTATTTTGCCTAATAAAATGTATTAAAATATTATATTGCGTTTGTACTATATTTATAAACTTAAAAAGAGTATTAAAGATAATATCCTATTCTTTATTTAATAAAAGGCATATATATAACTATAAAGTG
Source organism: Mycogone perniciosa (assembly GCA_025331125.1). NCBI lineage: Eukaryota > Fungi > Ascomycota > Sordariomycetes > Hypocreales > Hypocreaceae > Mycogone > Mycogone perniciosa. The sequence continues at coordinate 16,694 of JAOALB010000078.1, read as the reverse complement.
TATTTTTCTTCAAGTATTAAAAGCTAGTTATCTTTATTATAACTATAAAGATAATTTTAAAGATCCTAGTATATATTAAAGAATAGTTTTAATATTTATTTCTTAGATCTTTCATAAAAGATAACCTGTTTTATATATATAAAAGTATAGGCTTTATACTTTATTTATATAATTCCCTTAATATATATATTCTTTATATTCTTTACTAGTACTTTAAGCGCTTCTAGGCCTAAATACTTTAATTATAGGTACTAGAGCTGCTATAAGTTATTATATAGTATTAGTGGATTATATATTAGATTTCTTTTTTTTTCAATATTATATAAATATAATAGTCTGCGCTCAAAAAAAAGGAATAAAGCAGTTATACTGCTTAAAATAGTATATTTAAAAATAGGGGCAATATAAAGTAATAGGGGTTTATATTAAAGAAATAAAAGATTATACCTATACTTTACTTTCCCTATAATAATATTTGAATTTACTGTATTAATGCAAAGTGTATTATTATGCTTTATAAGCTATATTCCTGTTTTCTAAAGCTTTAATAAAGATATAATATTAATATAAAATCCTTTAACTACAGCTATATTTATAAGCTTTACTAAACGCGCTGCCTTTTAATATAGATTATAGAGAGTATCTTTTAATAGGCAGTATCCTTTTCTGGCTATAGGATACCTAGCTCCTTTTACTTTAATATAGTTTTTTTCTATACTTAAAATAAAAGAGCTAGGAATAAAGTAATTCCTGCTATTTACTAGATAAATAATACTATAAGTATTAAAGAAAGTCTTTTAAAAGAGGCAGTAAAGTATATTTTATATATTAATATATATTAATATATTTATTATGTATATTATAAAGCTTATATTTTCTTTATAAACTAGGTTTAAAGAGATTAAAGCAGCTATAATAATTAAAGCTATACCTCTTTAAGCTAAAGCTATAAAGTTAATACCCTTTTTACCAAGCTTATCGCGGAATATATATTATTTATCTTTTTAAAGGTAAATATAAATTTCTATAGCTTATTGCAGGTTAAAGACATATTTCCTTTTTTTATTAAGTTTTCCTTTAAATGCAGTAAATAGTATAATATAGTCCTTTAAAGGCTAATTATACCTTTCCTGTCTATATAGGCATTCCTTTTTAACAGGAGCTTTTAAATATATAATATTATTTGCTATAGCTTTATTTAAACAGTTATTAAGCGTTATATAAAGTCTATAAATATAATTCTCTATATTTTATATACTATTTAAAAAAAGTTAACGAAATTAATTAAAAGAGAAGATTTTAGCAGTTTTACTACTTTTAATTTAACTATCTATATTGTATAGGTAATATAAAGTAAAGTTTAAACTATAATATACTTTAATAGCTTTTAAGAAAGCCTTTTAGGCAGCTATTCCTATAACCTTAAAAAGCTTATACTTTATTATATTTATATAAATGCGCGCTTAATTTATATACTTTATTTTTAGCTTTAAATTCCTATACTCTATATTATATAAAATATATGTATATAAAATCTATACTTTTTTATATATTAGATCTTTATAAAGAGTTAATTATTCTTTAAGCTTTTTTATAATCTAATAAACAGTAAACTTAGCGTTTAAGGTTTTATTATTTTTATTAACTGCTTTAATAATAGTAAAGGCCAAAGCTATAGTTAAAATATTCTATTATTCTTTTAGGGTATATACTGCCTTAAACCCTTTATATAGCTATAAAAGGGTTAGGTTATAATATAATATCCCCTTCCCAGTAATTTTATCCCTAAAACCTTGCCTATCCTATATAAATACTATACCTCCCTTTATAAATATAATACTTTTTTTCTTTTTCTTTTTTATATATATAGTATTAATAATATAAGTTATATTAAAAAGACTTATTATTTAAAGACCCTTTAGTATTTAACCCTCGCGTCTTTTATCGAAAAATTAAGTTTTGAAACTATATTTTATTTATATTATTATTCCTGTAATTATATTTATAAAATAATAAATAAAGTATTTTAATATTAAAAGTATATTTAATAAAGGCGCTTTTATAATAGTTTTAGGGTACCAGTAAATACCTATAAGTATTTTATTATTATTTTTTTTTTTTTAATTTATTTAATGTCTCGGATTACTTTAAAGTATAAGCGACTAATGGTATAGGAATAAAAGGCAAAGTTTAAGTTAGTAGAATTATATTGCAAATCTTTTAAGGCTTCAATACAATTAACTCGCCTTTATACCCAGTATAAAGCATTAATAATAAAAAGGGCGAAAATAGTAAATCTTAGGTTAAAAAGTATAGATAAGTTAGATAAGGCTAAATATTATAAAGCAGAGGCTGCTATTAATATATATTCTTTTAGGGCTGCCGATATAATTAACTAGACCGCTTTTAGGCCGCTTAATTTATTATTAGTAAGTTAAGATTTTAATGGAATTATTACAGAGTCGTTTAAGAGTATTTAAAGTATTCCTTAAATTCCCAGAAATTATATTCCTCTCTATAATTCTTTTATTTTATTGAATATTAGCATTTATTATCTTTTATTTTTATAGCTTTTATTTCTTTAACTTTATATTTTTCTTTAACCGCTAAAACTTTAATTAAATCTATAATTAATCTATTCTTTAATTTATTTTATAATACTTTTTTAAATAGTAAAATATAAAATATTAAATAAATGTAAATACTATCTAATAGTATAAGTTTATAAGTAACCTTTAAAATAATCTTTTTAACTAAGTAAAGTTTAAGTTTTTTAAAATTTAATTTATTACTTAATTGTATTATCTTAATATTTATAGTCTTTTTTTTAGTGAATATTAATATAGGTAAACTATATCTCCCTCTTTAAAGATTAGTCTCTTTAATCTATATTTATTAGTATACTTTTTTATTTTTTTTTATATATAGTAGAGGTATACCTATATTTCTTTATATAACTGGTTTATATCTTCGGCTTTAATTTATACTTCATTAATATATAAGCCTTTCTTTAGCGCTTTATATATATTTAGCGTAAAGCTATAGTTAATATATATAAAGCTACGTTTAATTAACTTTAAAATATTACTATTATAGAATATTTATATAATTAATAGTTTCTTTATTTAGTTATTTTAATTAAAGTTAATATAACTTTCTAAATAAACTTTAATAACCTAGTTAATGCATTTTATCTATCTATCTATCTATAGGTAATATATAGTATTAAACTTATAATTTATATTTAACTAATTTATAAATGCTTATTAGAATTTAAACGCAAAGGTTAATCTTTAATTAAAAATAATTTTAATTAGAATTATATAGTTAACTGCAATAAATTATAAGAATATATAAGCTAATAGCTTTATATTTATTGCTTTTTTATATAAAAGGAAATATAAATATTTAATAAATTAGTTTATAATTATTAAAATACTATTATATTTAATCTTTAATTTTAATTTAATAAATAATAATAGTTTAATAATAAAGTCTAATAAAATTAACTTTTATAGTTATTTTAATATTAGTAAAGGTTAAAATTTACTATATAGTTTATATTTTAAGGGTTTAACTGTTTTATAAGTTATATAGCGAGAAATAATATCTTATATAACTTTCTTAAGCCTTTAAAACTTAAAGTACCTTTAAACTTATTTACAGGTTTTGCAAATACCTTGATATTTATATAGTAAGTATTAATAAACTTTTATAACTATATTTTTCTAAAGTTTATTTAAAATCTAACTCTTTTTATTTTATTATTAAATTCCTTTATTATTAAATTTAATATCTTTTAAAGATTTATTATTATCTTAGGTAATATAATGCTTTTTAATATATTAAAATATAATATTATTATTAAATACTTTATATATAGCTTAAAGTGTTATTTATTAATAGTATCCTTTAAGGGTTTATTTTAAGATCTGCCTAATATATTTAATTTTTCCTTAATTATAGTCAGCTTATCTATTAAATGCATTTATTTGTTTATTTGTAAATCCTTTCTAGTAAATTAAAATATAGTCGAATTTTAAAAGGTATTTTATATAGCAGATCTATTTTCCAGAGAGTTATTAAACTATCGCGAAGTATACGATATTCTTATAGTTAATATATACCTTAACTTTATATATTCCTTTTAATAGGTAATATTACTATTCTTTAAACGCGAGAATAATAGCGAGGAATTCTTTATTATATATTAAATAGTTTAATTCTGCGCTGTATAGTGCTTAGGAATAAAAGGCAATAAAGTATAGTTTACTGTTTTTATCTTTCTAGCTAAGCTAAGCGTTTACAGTAAAGTTAAAAGCGTCTATTTTAACTTCTATTTCCTTAAATAGGTTAAATATAATAAATATAAATTCTTTTAAAATAAACTGTTTAAGTTTATTAAAGGCTTCCTATATATTTAATGCCTATAAAAACTTTTAATCTTTTTTAGTGAGTTTATAGAGAGTTTATATAATACTTTTATAGTTTTTAATAAATTATTAATAATAGTTAGCGAGTCTTAAAAAGCTTTAAACTTCCTTAACTATTATAGGTATAGGCCAGTTTCTTACTGCTTATACTTTTAATAAATCTATATATATTTCTTTAAAGGTAATAATATACTTTAAGAAAGTGATTTTCTGTATATAGAATTTGCATTTCTTAGGTTTTATAAGTAGTTTAGCATTTTATAGTATCTATAATACCTTATAGATATATACCTTATATTTTTAAAGGTATTTGAGAAAATTAAGATATTATTTAAGTAAATAACTATAAAGATATTAAAGTACTCTTTTAATATATTATTAATTATTTTTTAAAATATTATAAGGGCGTTAATAAGGCTGAAAGGTATAATAAAGTATTTAAATAAGCTATATTTAGTTTAAAACGCGGTTATTTATTTATATCCTTTTTTAATTTAAATAAAGTTATAAGCGCCTTTAAAATCCAGCGCTATAAATTACTTTTTCTTATATAGTTTATCCTATAATTCCGTAATTAATGGTAGTAAGGTTTTATCTTTAATAGTAGCTTTATTAAGCTATTGGTAGTCTATAATTAACTATAGTTTACCTCTTTTCTTTAATATAAATATAATAGGATAACCTGCTTTTAATAAAGAGGGTTAAATATACCCTTTAGCTAATATATCGTTTAAATAATTGTATAGGCTTTTAAGCTCTTTTTCGTTTAGGTTGTAAATCTTATAGAAGGTAGTGCTAGTACTATCCTTAAGCTTAATTATATAATTTTATTAACTGTATTCTAGTAGCTTTATATTAAATATTTCTTTAAACAGTTTATTATACTTCTAGTATTTTTTCAGGATATTTTATAGCTATCTTAATAATACTGCCGTTTTAAGGCTTTTTATTTTAAGCATTTTATTAATATTATTAAATGCGTTTTATAAAAAGGCAATTATTCTTTAAATTCATTTATCCTTTCCTTTACTTTATTTAAATCTTACTTTTAAATAGATTATTTCTATAGTTAAATTAAAGGTAACTTTTTTAATTCCTTTTTTTAGTATATTTAAAGGTTTTATATAGGATTTCTGCTTTATAGCTAAAGCCTTTTAAATAGTTTTAATCGCTAGGGAAGCTCTATTATTGCACTAATAAAGCTAGCTATTCTCCTAATTAATATTAAGGTTATTGCGTTTTAACTAAAAATAACTGAGAATAATATTATACCTATTAATATTTACTATATTGCAAAACACTACTCTTTTATATTTAGCGATTTTAAGCTTAAAATAATTATTTTTTCGCTTAACTTATTTATTATTATATATAAAGGCTCCTCTTTTTGTTTAATAAAGTTAATATAGTCTAGGTTTCTCTTTTTAAAGTAACTATAAGCGATTTATAGTGATAGGTGCAATAAAATTACCTATCGCTCCGCTATTTATTAATATATATAGCCGATATCCTTTAACTATTATCTTTAATTTAAAATATAGTAAATCTTTATTATTACTTTTATTATTTAATATTTTAAGAGATATAATTTATTAATTATTACTTTATAGCCCTTTTATAGGTAATATTAATTATTTCCTAATTCTTTTCTTTTTGCGCAGATTTTGCAATTAATTAAGGTTCTTTAAAGTAAATGCTACCTTTTTTTACTATAGGCGGTTCCTTTATAGGTAATAAAATTAAACTAGTTTCTATATAGCTTTTTTATAATCTAATTAATCTCTTTATCCTTTAAAGTTGGTTTATACCTTATATACTTTTATATTTACTATTTTTAAAGTTTTTCCTGTAAGTAAATAGCGTATTTATTCTTTTAGCAGTATATATAGTCTAGTAATAAATATAAAGTATTATTAGTTTATTATATATACTAATCCTTTAATTTATTTTATTTATATATAATATACCTTAAACTATTATATTTTAAATAATAATATTAATTGTATTTAAACCTTTTATTATAGCGGAAATGCTATTTTATTAATTTCTTTTAGCGGTAAATATAATATCCTTTAGACTTATATCCTTTAAATCCTTATAGCTAATAATATTCCTTTAAAGTTTTAGTATTTAGTTTAATAATAATAATCTTAAAGTTTTAATATTATATAATTATAATCTACTCTTTAAAAGTATTATAATTTTATATTTATTTTATAAAGTAAAATAGGATTTTAATTAAGAATGTATTATACTTTACTTTCTCTTGAAAATATACTATATACTTATATATAATATAAGTAACTTAAAATATAGTATAGTGCTTTTTATAAATAAGGTTATTTATAGTATAGTCTCTTTATATATAAAGGTATATAGGTTTTTCGCGTATAGTTAAAGTAACTGGGATAACTTTAATAGCTATTTTATTATTAGCTTTATTTTGTATATAAAGCTATTTATAAAGGTATAGGTTTATCCCGTTTTACTATATACCTATAGTAACCCTTTTAATTAGGTTTAGGTAATATTTATTTAGCTTACCTTTAAAGTTACTGTTTATAAGTAATATATTTTCTAGTTTTAAAGGTATAGCACTATATAATAATAGTCTATATTATAAAGGGTTATTTTTATTTTTATTATTAAAGTTACTGCTATTAGTTTATCCTTTATTATTTACAGTAATTTAGTTAAAATATTAATACTTAATTACAATAACTATTTATTTATTTAAAATACTATTATTTTTATTTAACTTTATATAGCTAAAGTTTAGGTTTTGTTCTGTTAAACTATCTAGGTATAGTAAATACTTATTTATTTTATTTTCTTTAAGAATATCTTTAAAAGTTAAAGATCTAAGTCTTAACTAGTATCCCTTTTAATTTATTATAAATATCTTTTTACGTTGTTTTAGGTACTATCTACTTTTATCTTTACTAGTTTTATAAATAAGGCAGTTATTATTATAGTATATAGTCTAGCTAAGTAATATATAATTAATAGCTTTTAAAATTATATTAACTTTTTATTTAAGTTTTAATATAGGCTTCCAGGGTTTATTAATTTTTAGCTTTTATAGAGCTTTATAGTCCTTTAAAATATATCCTAGTTTATTACAGTTATAATAGATAACCTTTACCTTTCTTTTTTAAATAGCATTTAGATCTATTTAACTAGGTCTTTTATTATTAAAGCTAGCAATATATTCTTATTGCTTTTTACTTTAGTTTATATATCTTTAATACTTATAAACTTATCTAGATTACTGTTATCCTTTTTTTATATTTAAATAAAGTTTATAAAGTAAATTATTTACGTTTATATATTTTTTAATAAACTTAATAATACCTTTATTGCAAGAGAATTTATAAACTTCCCTTTTAACTTTTAATTTAAATCTATTATAAAAGCGTTTAATAAAAGTAAAGTTTCTTTATTTAACTTTAAAAGTATAGTTTTTAAAGTATATAATATAGTTAAAGCATTTTCTTTTTTAAACTAAGTTTATAAATTTATTTTCTATAGTATATTCTTTATTAATATTATTAAAGATATTTTTTCATTTTTGTTTAAATTAATTATAGCTAGTAAATATAAGCTGTATTTATTTATTAGCTTTGCTTTTATTATTAAAGAAATCCCTTTAAATAGGTTTAAACTACTTTAAGGCGTTTCCTTTAAATTGTTTAGCAGCTAAAAGGATTTTACGAGTCTCTATACTAAAGCTAGTTAAAAAGTAGGTAAAATAGTTATATAGTTAAGTGAGAAACAGTTAAAGTGCTATAATACTTCCATTAAAGGGTTTAAAGGGCTGCATTTTAAGCGACTCTTTCAAGTCCCTTAAAGGTTAATTCCCTCTATAGTTTAGTATAAGGTTTAAAGTAAATGGGGCCTAATTCTGTAAATTTATAATAGTTACTTACTATTAGTGAATTATTTATTAAAGTCTAGCGTTTTCAGTAATTAAATATTAATAGCGTTATTCCTATTTTATATAATTAGCTTTTATTTATTAAAAGGCTTCTTTTATGCAAATATAAAGTTATTCCGTTTTATTAACTTTATCTTTATCTTTGCTTTTACTTATATTATTATCTCTATTATTATCCTGCCTTTAGTAAAGAGGCAGAATAAAGGGTAAGGTGTTAGGATTATTAAAAGAGGATACTGTAGTAGATATATTTATAATATTATTTAAGATTTTTAATAGCCTTTTAAATAAAAGTCGTTAACGTATAATAATCTAGGTTAATTCTTAATAGTTAAATTAAAGTTTATAGGTCTATATTAATAGAAAGGTTAAAGATAAATACTAAGCAGGGTAATATAGTTACAATTCTATAAAATAGGCAGTTCTAGTAAATACAATTATTAACAACTATTTAAATAACTATATTAAATAATTATAACTTATCTAGTCTTATATATAAAAGAGATGTATAATAAATATATTTAGATCGCGTATAGATTACAGTTATATTAAATCACCTTAACTTATATTCTGTAATCCCAGTAATCTATAGTTTACAATAATCCAAGTAATCCTTCTTAATTAAACGGTTATTCTATTGTTCTTCCGGGGTATATACCGCCTTAAACCCTTTATGCGGCCATAAAAGGGTCGGGTCATAACACCTTTTAATACTATTATAAAAAAATAGGATATATCTATATTTATAGGATCCTTTATAACTGCAGAGTCTTATATAACTAGTATAGGACTAAACGGAATAGTAGTAGGTACTCCCTTTAAAATAAGGTTAAGGAGTAAGGGATTAATATCTTAAAAGCTAGGAATTATTTAATTTATAAAATCTAGCTTTATTTCTCCTTTTAATTCTTTATTATTTTAACTTATAGTAGGCTTTAAGATTTAAAGCTTAGGAATTTTATCTTTATATAGCTTTATAGTTCACGATTTAAAGACTATATATTTAGTTGGAATATAAATAAAGTAAGTATTATTACTTAAGACTGCTAGTAGTCTTTTAGTTTTAGTTTTAAAGGCTAATTTATAGCCTTTAGCCTTCTATTTTTATAAAATAAATACTTTATAATAACAGCCAATAATCCTATATCTTTATAGATTAGGTTTATAATCTTTATTAAAGTTTAAGTCTTTATATAATTTTTAATAAAGGGTAAAGTCCCTATTAATAATAGCTGTATAGTTAATTAATTCAAGAACTGCAGTAATAATAAAATTCTAAAGATATAGTAGCAGGTTAGCCGCTATAATAGTAGCCTATAGCCTATTTAATAAAACTTTAATAAAGTGTTTTATTAAACGATTCTATTCGTAAATATAAAGGCTGCTATAGGAATATGTAATTTTTAAAGAAAAGAACTAGGTTTAAAGTTCCTGATTAATTTCCTTTCTGCTATTATAATAAAATTCCTTAAAATACTGGTTATACTGCGTTTTCAGGCTATTTATAAAGCTTTATATAATAGCTAAAAGGGTAGGTCTACTATAATCTTTTAAAAGGAATAGCCACCTATATCTTGATTTTCTATTGATAATTAAAAGACTAATAGGGGCCTTGTTATAAGGTACTGGCTTTATAGAGAAAGTATTAGCTTTTAGATAATTTAGAGAGGCTAGTAGATTAGGAATTAGCTTTAAATTAAGCCTTTTAATAGCTTTTCCTTTATTATATACTAGGCAAAGGAATTTAGTCTCTTTAATAGAATTCAAGTTAAAAATTCTAGTAGTTATTTTAGTAATCTTTTTACTAAACTTAAACTAATATAATTTAGTCTTTTATACTATAAGAGGGCTAGCTTTAGCAGCTTATAGCTAGAATTACTGTTAATAATAGTATTTCCCTTTAGTTTAGATAGCTTAACAACTTTTAGTTCTTTAATAATAGACGATTCCTTAGGTATATAGGGCCTTTCCTTTATAAATGTATCCTCTATAGGCTTATTCCCCTTTATTTCTTTAGGAAATAGGGGCATATAAGGCCCCTTTTCCTTTAGTTTGGCCTGGGGTTTTAGGGAGTTTAAAGAGATCTTTTCCTTTAGGATTATTTTTCTTTATAAGCCTAGGACTAGATTTAGTTGGTTGTTTTTTTAAAGCTGTTACTTCTAGAATAGCGATATATTTTTAAGCCTTTTCCTTGCTAATAGCAGGAATTTAAACCTATATAGAGCTATAAACTCTATAGCTATTTATATAGCTGTATAGGGTAGTATATCTTTTAATTATAAGGAAAAAACTATATTTTAAGGGATTTAATAGCCCTATTAACTATATAGTTTTCATAAAAAGAGTATTATATTATATATATCCTTTAGCTTAATAATGCATTAAACTACTTATAAGGTTTATATTTAGCTATAGGCAATAAAAGGTATTTAATAGCATTATCTTTGTATATTAATTATCTTTATTAAGGATATTAAAAGTGGCTATATTGATTCTTTTAAGTGTAATAGGACCCCTTTTAATATAAATAATACTAAGTTCCCTATTATTAGGTTTATAGTGTATATACTATTTTCTAGAATTAACTATATAAACTGTAGATCTAGTATTATATAATAGACTATTTTAAATAGGAAGTTTAGGGGAGTTAGGGGATTTTAAAGACTTTTTCCCTTTTTTAGCGTTTAGGGCTTATAGAAGATTTCGATTACTATTTAAACTAATAATAGATTCAGTAAAGGAATCTTCTAATAGCTCTATTAAGCTATACCCTTTAATAACTAGATTATATATACTAGTAAAAGTATAATCCTCTTTAGTTCATTTTTAATTATTGTTTTAATTCTTTTGATTTCTTTTCCTTTTATAGGAGTTAAAAGCTAGTTTTCGGCCTTTAAATTTAAGAGATACTAATTAATCTTTAAAGGGTTTAAAAGGCCTTAAGGCTTTATTAACCTTATATGCAGTAAAAGATAAATTCTTAGTCTCTTTTAATATATCTGCTATAAAAAACTAAATATTAAAACCTTTAATTAGTTGCCTAATAGTTAACTTAGCTAATAAGCTATTAAAAGTAGCGTTAAATTTAGTTAAAGATCCTTTATAATTACTGTAATTCAATAAATAAAATTCCCTATAAAGGGAATCTCTTTAAAGTATATTAAAGTAACTATATAGTCTCTATAATACTAAAAATGCTTTATTTAGGCTTTAAACTTAAGTAATAGATATAGTAGGAATAGCTATTAAGCTATCTTTAATTAATATAAGTAATAAGGCCTATTTTAAATTAAATAAAAAATCAGTAACTATAACATTTTCTATAACGGTATAGTAATCTATAGCCTTTAATATAATATTTAAAGACTATTTCTATTAATTAAAGTTATTAAAACCTATTAGCTTATAGCTTTCTAGAAAACTATAAACCTTTTTTAATGCCTTTTTAATAAAACTATTATTTAAAGTTAAAATAGTAGTTTAAAGTTAAGGAATTGTTATATAGCATATAAGGTCACTTATTTACGCAGATTGTATAGAGCTTTACTTTTGCAGGATTTGTGGTCTGGTAGTTATAAGCCCGGTATCGTTTCGCGCGAAATTATCCGATATAGCTCCAGGTTGTAAGTTCGACTTTGTTTAAAGGAGTTAAAAGACACTAAAATAATCCTGGATCTAGCTAAATCTAGGCAAAGACCTAGTTTAACCAGATCTAGGCACCGCAGCTATAGTAATTGAAAAGGTTAGCAGAAAAAGTCCTCTGCGCCCTGCCTTTAATATATAGAATTATAGGGAATTCAGGCGCTTTATTAAGACTATCGCACCTGGGGGGTGTGTTATATAGTATATAAGGTTATTTATTTACGCAGATTGTATAGAGCTTTACTTTTGCAGGATTTATGGTCTGACAGGAATTAATGAAAATAAAACTTAAATAGGTATAGGAATAAAGGTAAGAGTTTATATTAGGATTAAAATAAAGGCTATAAGATTAATATCTATTAGATTTATAGTCTGTTAAAGTTAAAGACTTAAAATAGTAGCAGCTAGGCTAGCTAAAGTATTAAATAGCTAAGTTATAGTATTATTTTAACCCTTTAACTATACCTTTACTATCTTAGTAAAAGCCCTCTATACCTAAAGCTCTTATTTTATATTCTATACTTAAATAAATAGATCCCTTTACTGCCAGAGAGAGCTATTATCTTTAATTAAGGAAATAAGGCTACTAAGAGCTTTAATAGGTTAACTTATACTGCTAATATTAAACATATATCCTATATAAATAGGGAATATACTATATAGTATATAAAGGTAATAATATAAATAGTATTACTATAACTATAATAGTATTTACAGTAGGAGCCTAAAAATAGCTTTAAATAGTTAAAATCTTAAAAGGATTAATATAAGCATTAAGATAAGTATTATAAAAAAACCTGCTATAAGTGCTATAATAGCGTTAAGGGAAGTGCTGTAACTACTAGAAAAAATCTATTAATAGAGATTTAAAGAAAACTCTCTTAAGCTTATAACCTATTAAAATTATAAGGTTATACTAAACCTTATTTATATGCAGCTTTTAGGAAACTGTATATAATATAGTAATAGGAAATAATTGAGAGTTTAGTTAAGTTAATAATAAATAAACAATTAAATTGTAAATAATCTAATAGCTAGAAGCTATAGAATATTTAATGTATATACGGCTAGTGTAAAAGTTATTGTATAAATAATAGCTTTGTCTTCTATAATAGTCCTTTAATTAGATGATAGGAATATAGCGGCAGAATTAGGTTTATGGCCCTATTCCTATTTTCTGCAAAATTTATTTATATAGGAAATCGGCCAAATTGACTCACGGCTATATAAACAGGAAACCATATTAGTTAGATTTTTCACAATAGCTATAGTGGCCATTATATTGAGTCTAGGGTAGGCGGGATAGCTAGTCCTAGCTTAATTGTTATTGTTAAAGATAACAGAGATTTCCTGACTTACACTGAAGTTCCTCCTAAACTTGGTCCTAGCGTCAGGCCTAATTCCAGGTCTAGCCAGAATAGGAAGGTTACCTAAATACACTAAAATCCTTACTTTTTAGCCCTCCTTTTTAACAAAATTTACTGAAAATAATATTTGAAATGAAATCTGCATCTTTATTTAAATAATAAAATAATTAATATAAAATAAGCGGATAGCAGTTTAAAATACCTGGCAATAAATATAAATTATTAAAATAAAAGCATTTAATTATAGCAGTTTTAATATAAAAAGGATAATTTAATATAAATTAAATATAGGGATATTAATAGTATATATAATAGTAATTTTATTTTTAGTTTTCTTTTTTTTATAATATACTCTGTTTATTATTATTTTTATTTATTTATATTTACTTTAAGGGATTACTATACTAATATTAAAAAGATTAATAGGATAAGTGTTTTATTAAAATTAACTCTTTTTATTTGTAAATATTAATAGGGAGGGTTTTATTAAATGTAATTAATATATTTAATACACTTATACTCCTTTTTATTAGCCTATTTAAAAAAATTAATTATTTATTTCAATAAATATTAAATTAAAAAACGATAAAAGTATAAAAACAAAATAAATAAATTTAATTTAATAATACATTAACCTATATTCTCTTTTAATTTATTACTTTATTAATAATTTTATAGCTATTAAGGTAGAAAAAGGTAACTATTAGTTGCTTTTAGCTGCAGATATTATAATTAAATAATTTACAGTATCTTTTAGTCTTTATATTACTTAACTGCAGCTTTATAGTTTTATTAAAAGCGCGGTTCCTGCGCTTTATTTAGGTTATTGTTGGTGTATATATATATATACATTTAGAGTGCCGATTCCCTCTCGACAAAATAAGTAATACGGTATTATGAAACTTAAACTTGCCGCTTTACTAACTTATATGCAGCTAGGTTAATATAGTGAGGCGAAGGGCTAGCGTTATATAGGGGACCCTATACTGCCTGTCCTTTATAGCGGTATATACCCCTCTAGATATACTATATACCAGGGTATATACTCTTTGGTATTATAGTTGTTTAAATAAACAACCAACTTTTCTTAGGTAAGCTAGTAAAAAGGAGTATAAGTGTATTAGGTATATTAGTTACCTTTAATAAAGTATTAAAAGTAAAAAGATTAATATTTTAAAAGTTTGAAACCTTTAAAAAAGCTTTTAATTTTTATTACTTTAAATCTGTTAGTTTCTTTAAAGATTTCAAGTTATATTTAATTATTTTTTTACTTTTAATTTGCATTTATTATTTTTAATTATAGAAATGATTTAAATAATTTAAAGCTTTATTTATTTCGGTTTACAATTTATAAAATGGCTTTATAAGAAAATAATAAAAGTTTCTTTATTAATCTTTTAATAAAATTAAAATATTATAATTTAGAAATAATATTTAATATTAAAAATAACTTTAACTATAAGATTAAAAAAGAAACTTAAAAGAAAGATATAAAAGTTTAATATAAGTTTTATATTATTATATAAATAATTAATATAAATATATTTACTGTATTTTAAACAGCAATTCTTTATATAATATATTAAGCTATAGAAAGATAAAAAATAAAAATATAATATTAAAACTATTAATATAAATTAAATGTTCATAAGTTTATAATAATATACATTTAACGTAATATAAATAAACTATAAATTATTAAATATAATAAATAGCTAAAAAAAGGATATTATATTATAACCTAACTATATTAAACATTAAGTTATAAAGGTATAAAAGAATATTAATTATATTAGTTAAATATTAAAAAGTAAGTTGTATATTAAAAGTAGTTATTTTAAACAGTTATTATATTAAAATATATAATTATTTATTTAATTGTCATATTATTATAATAATTACAGTAATACTTACTAAAATATTAATAATTATATATAGATTCCGTTTATATATATATAACTAGCTTATTATTTATTTAATAGAGTTATTTAAATAGTTATTAATAAATTATATTTACTAAAACTATTTATTTTATTAAATTATAACTATATTACCCTATTTAATATTGATCGTTAACCTCCCTATTAATATAAACCTAAGAACCTTGGTTTAACTATTAAGAATTAACCCAGATTATTACAAGTAACTATATAGATATATATTATATTCCAAGTATGTTTTCTTTATATATAGTTAGTACTATTATAATAATTGCTAGAATTGCAATTATTAGCTTATTCTTTTGCCTGTTAGCGTGATAGTATAATGCTTTGTTACACTATTTCTTTAATAACTTCTTAAAGACATTATATAGAAAAACAGGGAAAAAGAAGGAAAAAAAGCATTTATATTTACTTTTTATTTTATTGTATATTATATAATACTAATGTTTATAATATTTAACTATATAATAATCTAATAATATAAAGTCTATATAGCCTATTACGTTATAGTGTTTAATTATATAATTAGTGATTTATATAAAGTTTATATAAATTTTAATAGCTTTAACTATTAATCTTAAATTAAAGAGAAAATATTATAAATATATAATAAAAGGTTTAAAATAATAAAAGAATTAACTTTATAAATATAATTTAAAGAGTTCAAAAATAAATAAAAGGGTAAAAAGCTTAATAGAGTTTTTATAATTAATTATTAAAATAATATAAAAAACTATTTTTCAAAGGTTATTTAAAATTACTTGTAATAATATTAATATAAACAAAGTTAAGAAATATATGAATATATTTGAATAATATAAGTTTAAAGGTTAAATATATAGAAAAGCTGTATTTATATATATTTTAATATTATTATTAGAGATAGTATTAAGTTGATATCTTACAAGTATTAATGATGAAATAAAAAATAATTATATAAATAGAAATTGAACTATAAATATAATATAACATTTTACATAAATAATCTATTTTATAGATTAAAATAACCTTATTAACTTTTTAAAAACAAATGCATTATTTAAAATATAATAAAAAAAGTTAATATTAAATATTAAATTTAAAAATTTCAAAAGAAAATCAAAGTAATTCAATATTAAAATGTATATTTATAAATAATTATTTTTTAAAAATTAAATTAGTCTTTTTAAAAAAAAAATTTAAAAATTGTTTTTAATTAAAAGTATTAATATATAAATAAATATATATGCAGCAAGGCCATTACGGCACATTCTCCTATAGAATCAAGCTTCATTTCTCATCTCTCTATGCTCCACATATGTGACGATCCGGGTTGATTCTCAAGGGATAAACCGAGGTTCGTGGGTTTATGTTGACAGAGAGGTCAGGGATG